>VMRN01000369.1:0-38155 GCA_010277015.1 Poeciliopsis turrubarensis
TAAAAAAAAATTCCTTTTATCATATTTTATTTTTTTATTTTTTTTTTTTAAATAAAGCTTCAAAATTTACTACAGTACAGAAACTTTTGATTTCAAAATGTCATTAATGAATTGGAATTCAGATATTTAATTTAATCTGAAATTTGATATTACTCTCAAAAATTTCTAGAAAATTTTGACATTTTTGAGCTGCACATGTTGAATATTTGCAACAACAAAAACACAAAACAAAAACACATATATATATAGGTTTTTTGTAGCACTTCGAAATTTTCACGTTTTTTCTAGAAAATTTCTGAGTTGTTTCTTTAAATTTCCTCCTTTTATGTATTTTTTTTCTACAATGACAGAACAATAGTTTTCAGCCGGTTGCCATGGAAATCACTCCCTGCGCTCCCACACAAGGCAGAAAAACATCACTAATTTAATTTTTAAAACGTCAATAAATACATTTTGACATCAGTTTTCATTTATTTTCACAGAACAGAAGGTTTCCCACTAACTAACGCGGATGCTGCTGGTGCAGTTATAACGCTTGGTCGCAGCATTGGTCCGCTGTCTGTCTCCTCTCAATCCGCAGTTTTCTATCCCAAATATGGACCGGGAATGTCCAGGATTACGTCTTTCTTGCGCGCGCCGGAGGGGGGAATGCGGGCTTGGAACCACATTTATTTAACTACGCCTCCTCCGGTCTGAAAGTCTGCTGGTAGGCATTGGACAGGAAGAGAGTTGGGAAAAGAAACGGGACGCCCTCCCTCTTCCTCCTCCTCCTCCTCCTCCTGCTGCCTCTCTGAGCGGATAACGGTGTCCAAGAACTTATCCAGGACCGAGGGAGACAAAAGCGCGGCCATCAGTCATAAATGTTCTGGTTTTAGAGCGGAAAGCAGCAGGCTGTGATCAGATCATGGAGGATTTGGGTGAGTACTGAAGCAGCAGGTCTTCGTTTTGCTGTAACTGGGATATCTTGGAGGGGATCTGTGGGAAGGGGCGGTCTGCCCAAACAGAGGAAATTTGGCCTCTGTTGATCCTGGCAGTCAGAGTGCAGACATGCAGGAGGCTCAAAAATAACCCATTTCAGTAGAAAGGCATGCAAAATGTTCTCCATTAGCATTTATTCCCCTTCAACTGCTTCACTGTTCGTTTAACTGTGACACTGGAGGAAAATTGTATGTTCAGCCCAACGCGTTAAAATCTGTACACTGACTTTCTGATTGAGTCTCAAGTTTTCGTAGATGAAGCTGAATGCAAATCCATGCCACACTTTTCAGACACCTTCCTAATTTATTTACTTTTAATTTGGAAATTAAGCCATTTTTTCCCCCAGTAATTACGTTGTAGTCACTTAGATCCATTTTATCCACCACATAATGAAGCTGCCACCACCATGTTTTAAGGTTGTGTGGATTTTAAGTGTTTCCTCCACAAACAGCTTTTTGTATGGAGGTCAAAACGTTTTATTTTAGTGCATCTCACATTTTCACAGCAAATTTTTATGACTTTCCTCCTCCTCCATAAAGTCCAGATTCATCATGTAGGACTGAAACGATTAATCAATTAATTGCGAGTAATTATTGAAATAATTGTCTATTGGTTTAGTAATCGATTAATCGTTAAAGATGCTTTTCTTTTTTTTTTTTTAGAACTTACACTTATATTATTTTTACAGAGCAATTATACAGCCATACATCAGTGGAACATAACACAAGTACTGATGATATGAAGTTTTCCATAAAATAAACATCTTCGCATGATATCTTACAACCTCAGCATCACATTTACAAACTCATCACCATACGACCCGAAAATAAGGATACACTTTGGGCAGGACACCAAATGCCAAAAATACAAAAAAATAAACAGATTATCAACACTTTTGTTGCATTTTGCTCTTTAGAGTTGCCTTATGGTAATTTCAACAAACTAAAATAACTCATTTCCAACTAGGGCTGAATTGATTAATTGAATTAATCGTGATTAATTGATAATTGAAAGTAATCGATTAATTATTAAAGTTGTTTTAGGAGGAAAAATACAGTAAAATTAACAGATTACAAAAACTTCTGTTGCATTTTGCTCTTTAAAGTTGTTTTATGTTAATTTTAATAAACTAAAATAACGAAGGCTGAAGCCCCAGGGTGATTAATCACAATTAATCATGAATAGATTAGATTTAATTGGAGAATACAGTAGAAATAGCCTTTTCTGAAAGAACAACATATTCAGGGCTGTAGTTGAGACAAATCTGTACAAAAAAATGTTTACATTTAAGATAAAACGAAACCTTATTTGTCAGTAAATATTTTCCTGAACTCCTCAAGTGGCAGGTTCAGCCTCATCTGGTTCAAGTTTTATCCTATTAAGCACTTTTTTCTATTTAATAATTTGTCAATCAAAAAAATTAATCAAAACATTACAGCCCCATGTTGTATGAATGTCAATTCAAGCAAACAGGGTCGAACATGTTGTCCTTGAATTATCAAGCGAACACCAAAGAATGTTTTTATTATGTTTTAGGCAAGAAAACATTTTTTCTCACTTAAATTTATTATTATTATTAATTTTCTTATTTTATTGTATTTCTATTGCAAAATAAATACAGCTATGTGGTTAGCTGAATTTTTAAAATCAGATCAATCATCAGAATAATTGATTAATCGGTTACTAAAATGATCATTACATGCATCCATGGAGTGCACAAGTAAAAGTTGGTCTGTTGGCTTCCTGTACCCAAATAGAGCTTCTCTGCAGCTCCTCCAGAGTTACCACTGGTGGTTGCTTCTCTGATCTTTTCATGACCAGATAGTGAAATATTGTTTTTGGAACCGAAAACCGCTTTAAACTTCTGCCCAACTTTCTCTCTGCCCTGTCTGCTGTGTCCCGGTTTGTTCTCTAACAAACATTTTTACCTGTAAGATGCAACAATCCCACTGAAACACATTTTAGTTCCAACGTGACAACACGTGGAAGAGTCGAAGCTCTGAAAGCCACACACAACGTGAGCCCAATAAATTACTCCACATCTGTCTGACCGCTACTGAGTTTTTCATGCACGGCCTGCTAATTCAATAAAGTCTTTGTAAATTAGATTTTAAATGATCCACAACCGGCCTCTCCATGCGTTACCCCAGATAAGCTGTGGACGGAGAGGAAAAACACAGAGTTGTTCCGTTTAAAATCACAAAGGGATCTTTTATTTCGAGTTATTGATGTTTTTTTCCCTTGCAAACATGTTTAGGGAGACAGCTCTCTGTGTTAGAAATAGCCCAGAGCAGCGCTTCCATTTCAGCAAGCCACATAGTTCGAGGAAAAAGGAGAAGGTTTTTCTCACTGCCGCCCATTCGCCATTTGCTTTTTTCTTTTTTATGTGAAGTCATCGGGCACTTTTGCTTCTCCAGCAACAGGAGGGGGTGAATGGCAAGATGTAGCACATCTGGGCACATCTGGATCGGATTGCACTCGCAGAGGCAGGGTTACTCGGGCGACCGGGTCGGTGTTTGTCTCAGTTTACGCCGCTTTTGTAAAACTTTCAGGGAATGAGACCACTTGTTAGATGGTCTCCTAAGCCAAGACAAACAAGTCAGCAGGCAGAGCTAAATATGGTCATAATTCCCATTAAGAGAAGCCCAACTCCTTATATGTGCAGTCTGTATACGTGTGCGTGTGTGTGTGTGTGTGTGTGTGTGTGTGCGTGTGCGTGCGTGTGCGTGTGCGTGCGTGCGTGTGTGTGTGTGTGTGTGCGTGCGTGCGTGTGTGTGTTTGAGAAATGGCAAGAACCCAGCAGGCATGTAGACTGTGCGCTAGCTTCCTAACACATGGCCATACCACAAGTGTGAATCATCCGGGTGAGAAGGTGACCACAGGGCTGATCCGAGGCGGGATCCGTTCACGTCATCCGTGTCTCATATCTGATTCACGCGGAAAATGTCACAAGAGTTCAAGCCTGGTTCAAAACCAGCGGCGCAAAAGGTTTGAAGCACTATGTAGCTGCGTTTCCATCACAAATGTGAGCTGATTGGTCTGAGACTCAGGAAGCTCAAATCATGGTGGCTTTTCTGATGTCCACCGGAAGTGCCACTGCTGGCTGAAAACTTCGAAAATGTTTCGCAAATATTTACAAATTTCGCAGTTATGGTGTTTCTGTTAAATAAGAAACAAAGTTAAAATCACACGTGAACAAGCTTGTTCACTGGATGAGTAATTAAACACATGTTGCGCCGTCATCCATAGACATGAGAACGAGGAAGGCAAATACCGCCGCCATCTTGGAAAGGTCCAAAACAGCAGGGGATATTTTTGTCCAAATCGACGGACTATTGACGTGAGGGTTTGGGTGACAACTTTTCCAAGTAATGCCAACACATTATTTAAATTTGCCAGCGAAATGGCAGCTAACGTGATTCATGGTGTAAAACTGGGTTTCAGCTCTGCCAACTGAGATTAAATCGTTATTATTACTATGCCATAATCTTCCAACTACTTCCTGCTGTTGTGTTTTTGTTGTTTTTGCCAGTAGTAATATCCGGCTGGTGATCACGTGACTTGTGTGTCGTCATTGCAATTGTACAAAATGCGTCTATTTAGCACAAAAACCTTCTATTGAAAAACTTACTCTTGGTTTTAAATTGGCGTTTTTCCATTAAGCAAATTTATTTCCGTATTATCAAGTTGTAGAGATACTTTTAAATGGAAACGCAGATATTGTCAAGAGTTCGCTGGTGGTTCAAAACCTGTAGTGCAAAAAGTGGATAAGCAAAACTTTAAATATTCCACTAATACAAGTAAATACAATTTTACAGTGTGGCGTTGACTTTCTGATTTCCAACATTGATATGATTTCCATTTAATTTTAGAAGCCTGGAAAAGTGAAGATACACTGAATTAAGTGATAGTTATGATTCAATGTTTAAATACAAGAGTTTCTGCCTCATGAAGAGGTGACATAATAGATATCCGATTCCATTAGCACCCTAACTCATTTTCAATTAACCTGAAACATAAACTAAATCAAAATCAAATTCATCATCTGTGCTGTTGAACGACGTTCCCTTGTTTCCGATCAATATTCAGTGACAACTTGCTGACATCCGTTTCCCTGCTGCAGGCTGGGATTTATGATCCTTGGCACCTCAATATGCAGTAATGCAGGAAAAGTCGCATGCCTTGCGTCCGCCGAAACTGCTGCTTGATGATTCAAACCCATTAAACAAAAGTTTAATGGGTGCTTTGTTGTCTATGTTCAGATGTAAGTACAGCTCAGAAAATTAGAATATTGAAAGTGAAAAGTTTAACCCCTTAACTGGCGGCTAAAGAGGCAGCGTATTGAAACAAACTAGATTTGTCCCATGGATAGTTACCGCCAGTAGAGGGGGAACAAACAATATTTTGTCAAAATTAATCAACAGAGTTGAATTATTGATTACTACAGAGCCTCTTGTCTAAGCTCAGTTTTACAGCAGATGGTCTGCATTACTAATTAAAAAACTGAATTATGTATAAATTGTTTCTTGGAAGCAGATTTGTTTATGTTTTAGTCGTGCAAGTCTTATATTATAACCAAAATTTTATATTTCTTCTTTTATTTTTTTAAGTTGTTTTAAATCCAGTGATCTAATTTCTTTCAATGTTTGATATCTTATTTAGTGTGTGACCTAAATTATAGTCCAATTAATAAGCAAAGTAGAAAAAAAATATATATATATCATATTATGTAAAATTTTATGTATTTTTGGCATTAGCGTCATAAATTACATTTTCAGGATTTTGTAGCTTAAACCCAAATAAGGCAAAAAGTAAAAATAAACAGAACATGAACACTTCTGTTGCATTTTGCTCTTTACAGCTACGTCATTGTAATTTTATTAGACTAAAATAACTAAACTCAAACACGACTAAAGAATTGTGATAAAAGTCAGGTCATTAATTTAGGCTGATAATTTAGGCTGAAATGGCTCTCCATACAAGCGATGAAAAAAAAATACTGAGTCGTTTTTTTGTCCATGTTTTCTGAGTCTGGTAGACAAGCGGTTTCAAACAGTAACATTTGACAGACAATGCTACATTACCTAGCAACACCAACAAAGCCCAGCTTGTTACCTAGCAACCCCAGCTGAGTTCCAGAACATTTGTGCAGCTGGTTTTTACTGCTGTATGCTGTACAATGACTGCTGGAAAAGACATGTGTTTTGTTGTTGACTTTTTCATTTTTGTCTAGGAAATTTCTGAGATCTAAAAATTTCTGATTTTTATCTAGCCAATTTTTAATTTCCAAACTCAGAAAATGTAATGAACAAGTTTTGTTTTTATCCTATCTGTTGGAAGAAGCATATTAGGTCACCTTTAAGCTACAGAGGGGCTGTGCAGCTGCTCGCTAGCTAACTAGCTTTGTTTCTGGCAGTCAAACATGTGAGTGAGAGTGTGGGGGCGGCCTGCTGCTGTTTGGATATCAGCAGCCAAGCACTCTTCCTCCCCTGCTTCCTCTGCAGCCTGGCATGCCTCAGATATGAATGTCTGTCCCAGTAATGTCAGCATGAAGACGGATTCCCGCCCTGAGCTGTGGCAGACTCTCCTGTCTGCGGCTGACTTATCTCTGAGGATTGAGCTGTGTGTTGCGTTTGCTCTGACTTTCTGCTGCTGTTTTGGTCACGCTGGCTGTCTGTCTCTCCTCAGGACTGTCTGAGCCGCCTTGCTACCCTCTCAGTCCTCGTATTGTTGTGTTTGGTACGTAACTGTCTGTGCATGTTTGTGTTGCACCAGGCTTTTGCATATTTTTATTCACATTTATGTTGCATGTCTTTTCTGAACTTTTTCCACTCTGAGCACCATCAAAACTGATCCAGAATATAGAATCATAATGTTGGACAGTAAGTAAGAGCAATAAACTATGATGGCGTGTCAGGGACTTTGTAGATTGAAAAAACAGGAAATTTCCACCAAAATTTTTAGAATTAACTTTTGAGAAAAAAACAAACATAGAAACATAAAACGTTTGCTAGAAACTTTTAGAATCACAGAATTTTCTTTAGAAAAAATAAGATTTTTTTTATTTTCTAAAAACAAAAATATACTTAAAAAAATCTGAACATTTGAGATTAATTTCAGAATTTCTATGGAAAACTGTAAACTTCTGAGTTTGAAAAATTGAAGATTAGAAATTTTGAGATTAAACCAGAAATTTTTAAGAAAAATCTTGACTTTTCCCAAGTTTTCTAGAAGAAAAAAAAATATTTTTGACATTTGAAACTCAGAATTTTTTAAATTTTGTCTAAAAAAAAAAAAATTAATTTAATAATTAGATTTCTTTTTCTAGAAATTAACATTTGGATGCCCTCCTTCCTTCCAGATGCCCTTCTTGCAGATTTGGAGAACACCAGCTCTCCTCTTCCTCGGTGTCCCGTCTTGCTGACCTCTGACCCTCCACAGAATTCCGACGCCAACTCCCACGACTCGGCGCAGGCTCGACCGCCGCCGCCCGCCTACACGCCGCAGCAGGTCGGCACTCGGATTTATTTTCATGTCATATTGTGTCATTTCCTCACCTTCACTAATCGTCTGTTTTGTCTCAGACTGTTTCTGCAGCAATGAAGACTTCAACCAACTCCAACCCGGACAAACTATACAGGTCGGTCTGGTCTGCAGAGATCGATTCGATTATCGATTATTTAAATATTTGTTTAGTGATTTATTAATTTCTAACTGGAGCAGAGAAACAGATAAACGCAGTAATGTCATGCCTCCTCTGCCCCGCAGCACCGTGTGCAAACCGCGCTCTCCGCGCTCCGCAGACCCTGCGCCTGCGTTCTCCTCCTCGCTGCTGGGCGGCGGCCTGAACGAGCTGGACCACCTGCTGCAGGAGCTCAACGCCACCCAGTTTAACATCACAGGTCTGTGAGTGCATTTCTATGGGTTTACCTCAAGTTCCAGTTGTTCAGACTCTTTGCAAGTTATTGTTTAAGTCTGGAAATGTGTGCATTCGCACAACGCCAGAGGGCAAAGAGATGACTCTTCCACTCGCCATCCAAAGCGACGCTGCTGCGGTAAAACGATCCAGTTAACAAAATTAAACCGAGAGAATTATTCGTTTAGTGCAGTCCGCTACAGAAAATACAAGAATAACGCAGAAAAACCAGGAGAGAATAACTCAAAACCACTTCTTTTCTCAAAAATGTATTTTTAGTGATGATCTGGTTGATGTTTAAGTCGCCTTTTTTATTTTGCAACTGAACCAAAGCACATCAAATTCCACAGCACATCTACATGGTAAGATTGTCAAAGTCAAGCTAGCATAACGGAGCTATTTCCCTCTTTTTTCTTAAAGATACTTTTTCCTGGCCTTGTTATCTAGTTGTAGTGTTGGCAGTAACAAAGCACTGTGCTCCTTTTAGACGTTACTTTGGCTATACTGTAACTTGATGGTGTAATTTTGTTTGCAGATGAGATTTTGGCCCAGTTTCCTGCTTCTAAGAAAGATGAGAGGGACAAGATCAAGGATAAGACCTCAACCTCCTCCAGGTCTCATTTAATAAATATATATTAATTGTTTTTTGAAATTTGTACTATGAGCATCAAACCTACAAGTTTGCAACTTTTTAAAACCTTTTCACATATAAATGCACCAATCCTGCACCAATCGATCCGATATAGAAAGACAGTAACAAAATTTTTAGAAGGTTCCTTTTTTAAAAAACAAAAACAAAAATGTGCTAATAATTTTGATAACTCTGCATAAGCACAAATTGCTTCACAAACTTTAACTTTATTGTCACATTAAAATGTTGTTTTGATGTGATAAAATACATGCATAAACATTTTAGAGGCCTGTAGTGATAAATGTGATCTTATGAAACTAAAATTTTAAATACTAAATTTAACTTAAATTCAAACTTTTTATAATTTGAGATTTAAACTAAGTTTTGAGTCCATTATGATAGAAAGACATTTAAATTTGTTCCCAACCTGTAGTTTTTTCTCTAGCCAGGTAAATTTCTGTGTCAAAATTTGGAAGTTTTGATTTGGAGAAAAACATTCCAACAGTTTTGTTTACGTTGAGTTTTAACCAATCCAATTCATTCGCCACAGACTTTGTAAGCTCATTGGCTTGAGTCATTTGTCTAAGAGTATAAATGACAGTATCATCTGCGTACATTTGAATAAACACATTAGGACGAACTGAATGGAGGTAATTTACGGATAGAGAAAATAACAGCGGTCCCTGAATGGAGCCTGGGGGAACACCGGGTGATAATGGAAGAGAAGATGAAAGGTAATCTGGTAATAATATGTGTAATATTTCATTATTTAAAGTGTCAAAAACGTTTTTCAGATAAAGAAACACAGACCCAACACCACCATCCTTATCCAATAAATGTTTTCTATGCAAAATTAGAAAGACAAGGGAACATGTAATCCATGTAAAATACGATGTTAATTTTTTTTTTAAATGTACCTACACCCAGTCAGAACATTAATGAAATGTTTTATATTCCTGTAAAAATAATGAAATCCAGGCAGTTTTTAATACTCATTTCCTTTTGAAGTACCGTAATTTTGAGAATATTTCAGGTCCTGTCGACTGGGCCACCATGCGGGCCGGTTCTGGAGTACAAAAATGATTTTAGATCATAATCCTGGTTACAAATCACAAGCATCCAAACAGTTTCCATTAAGCCTGATGCGGATTGAAAAACCGAGAATACATTTCTGCCAAAAAACTCAAATTTCAAGATTAATTTCAGAAAATTTCAAGGAAGAACAAGGAAATTTCTGAGCTACAAAAATCAAACATTTGCTAGAAAAAAAAATATGATCTATGAAATTTTCAAGAAAATTTCTGAGTCAAACTTTTTGTAGAAGAAAGAAAATCTTGAGTTCCAAAAGACATAAATTTGCTAGAAAAAAACAGACATTTTGAGATTAATCTCAGAAATTCAATAGAAAATTTGCCAAACAAAAATCCAGAAAAAATTAGATTAACCTCAGGAATTTTCTAGGAAAAAAATCTAGAAAAAAATTGTGAAATTTTCTGGGTCCTCAAAAGTTTACATTTTGCTAGAAAAAAATATATAAAAATTTTGAGTTTGTCAGAAATTTTGCAGAAAGAAACTTTAAAATGTTTGACTTTTGGCATTACAAACTCAGAAATCTCCTGTTTTTTCTAGAACATTTCTGGAGGTTGATCTAAAACATTTAAAGCCTTTTTGGGGAAATTTACTGTTTTCATTTTTATCTACTATGCTAAAGGCTTCACTTCTGAATTCTGTGTGATATTTGAATTTTATAGAGAATCTGTAATCCTCTTCTAGATCCGACCTAATGTGACGATTTGTCTTTTTGTTCCAGCTCCTCAAAGCCTTCAGCGACTTCAGCCACCATGGAGTTGGACAAACTGATGGCTTCACTGTCTGACTTCAGAGTCCAAACGACGGTAAGTTACGGCCTTCAGAGAAAGTTAGAAAACTAAAACTGTTTTTAGCTGAAACAGTCGAAATGCAGCTGGTAGATGAGGTAGGAACTTATTTGCATCATTTTAAAACTGTTTTGGATCCAGCTGTGGGGTATAAACAAAGCCCAGATGTTTACAGGAAGATTCCTGCACTTTTCCAAACATCCGTTGGTCTTCAGAGGATGAAGGCTTTAGAGTGTCTCCTTCAGTCTGAGGTCAGAGTTCAGCTTCACAGACCAGACTTAACGGTGAATTCACACCAGCTTTATTTAGTTTGCTTTAATCAAACTGTAGTTTGTTTGTCTCGGAGTCTGGTTTGTCTGAATGATTAATCAAAGAAAACATTAACTCTGGTCCAGTTTGAATACATATGTGAACGCCATGCAGACTGGAGCAGGAAATGGACTGTAGCATTCTGGGTAAATATAACTAAAACAAACATTGAGTCTAGCACTAACAAAAAAAAATTACTTGCTATCTTTTACCAAAGAGAAGGAGGAAATCCTACAATCGCTCAAATCTGACGCTACTCCATTTTTGTTTACATTTCAGGAAGTTATGTTCAGTGTCTTGTTCTGAAGTTTTTGTGTCATTCCCTCCAGTCTTTTTTGGCACAGTGCCACCACAGGTGCGGAGGGGAATAGGTTTGAATTGTTTGACACAGTGTGAAAGCGAACCGCAGCAGCTGAAAATGTAAGGCTGTCAGGCTCAAAGTCTCCTAAAGACGACCGTTCTTTGTCTTCTACCAGCCAACTCCGTCTGTCAGCCAGGTGGTCACCGCACCACAGCGACCCGCCGCTCCGGCCCAGCCCACACCTGGAGGCTCACTGGACAGCATGCTGGGACTCCTCCAATCAGACCTGAGCCGACAAGGAGTTCAGACGTCCTCCAAGGGAAACTGCTCAGCCTGCCAAAAACCCGTCATAGGACAGGTGAGCGACTTCTATGTTGCCATGTGAACCACCAGTAGGGATGCGAACAGTTAATCAGCTTATGATTAAATGTCCATAGATGGTTTATTAGATTAAAATGAGGTCATGACATCAGTTAAAGTTTCTGTTAGTGTTGTAGCTTGGCGGCTGTCCAGCAGAGGGCGCCGCTGCTGGTTTAAGCAGCCAGTTGATACAAGATGGCGGCTAAACCAGAACAGGAAAGCGATGATAGGTGTGAGGCGCATCAGGGCCATTTTAGATATAGAAAAAGGAGTAATTTTCCACCAAAAAAATCTAAATTTATTTTTTTAATTTCTGTGTTTCAAAAGGATTTTTGTTGAAAATTTCTGAGATTAATCTCTGCATTTCTGAGAGTTTTTGGTCCAAATACGCAGTCACAAAACTCATGTTTTTAAGAAAATGTCCGCTTAACAGATGACCTTCACTCTTACACCACATTTGCAGCAGTAAAGCCGACTGTCCGTGTGCAACAGGTGGTGACGGCGCTCGGGAAGGTGTGGCACCCGGAGCACTTCGTGTGCACAGAGTGCGAGACGGAGCTGGGCAGTCGCAACTTCTTCGAGAAGGACGGGCGGCCATATTGCGAGTCGGACTACTTCACGCTCTTCTCCCCGCACTGCGCTAACTGCAGCAAACCGATACTGAATGTGAGACATAGAACCACTTTTTTTTTTTAAAAAACGGATCTATAACAGTTAGCTGCAGCTGTTTCCCTCACCTTTGTTTCCCTGTGTGTTTAGAAAATGGTCACTGCTCTGGACAAGAACTGGCATCCGGAGTGTTTCTGCTGCGTCAAGTGCAGCCGCACGTTTGGAGACGAAGGTAAAGAACTTATTAGAAAGAGTTTAAAGAAAATCTTAAACATTTCTGGGGGATTTTTAGCTGAATTTCAGACTCTGTGGACTAAAAGAATCAAAAATAGACCGCCTGTCAATGTGGATGTTGCATTACACACCGGACTCTGTCTGGACCGTTTCTCTTTCCTACTTTGGAATGGCCGCCATCTTTAATTCTGAAACGGCTCTGGTTAATGAGGACCGGTGGCGCCCTCTGCTGGACGGTGGCCAAAGTACAACACTGAAAGAAGGCGTAAGCGGATAATATTAATCTATTTGAATGAGTGTTAGTACAGTCAAGGTTTCCCCCAGAAGGTTAGCTAAGCCCTACGGCGTCACTGTGCAGTTATTCATCCTATTGTGTTTTTGAGTTAAAAAATGTTTAAAGTTGACAGGATATTTGAAAATATCACCTGATAATTATGTGTTATTGACAGATTGGAAGGTTAACACCTGAACACCGACAATAAAGTCTTAAAAAATGCAACCATTTTAAACAGACTTCAATAAAGAAGCAATGCTTTGCTTGGTGGGGGCACAAGTAAAGCCTGGTGGCCCGCCAGGCTTATAATACACCGGAGGAAACGCTTGATAGTTAATCAAGTCTGACCATGTAACAAAAACTGAAAGCAAGAAAAAAGTTTTAACTGAAATAAATAGAAGTAGTAATTAATGGGAAAAAACTGGAACTTTATTGTGCATTTATAAAACGAAATATACTGAAATTATAGCAGCCTTTGTTTTTGTGTTTATGAAACTATTAAATCAAACTTGGACTGGTTTCAGATCCATGTTGGGTTAATAATATTTCTGAAGGTTCCTTTTGCAAACAGACAAACACAAAACATGTAAATAAATAAAAACATTTAGAATGTTTATGTCACTTTTATTCGCTATTCTTTTAGCATAAATGCTACTTCATACCTTCTGATTTTAGTTAGCTGCGCTATGCTAGCTTGAGGAGCAAAGTAAATTTGACTGGCATCCAAATCATATTTCAACTTATATTTTGTAATTATTAATGAAATATAGTTTAGATTTTATGGTAAAAGAAAAGTACATTTTGTTACAATCCAAGGTGATTTAAAAAGGGTGCACTGTTTTTCTCTGCTGTATTTAACCTTTTTTCTTTTTTGGGTGGTGTTGTTGTAATTCTGTGGTTTCCTCCTGCAGGTTTCCACGACCGCGACGGCCAGCAGTACTGTCAGCAGTGCTTCCTGACCCTGTTTGCCTCCCGCTGTCAGGGCTGCAGCGAGCCGATTCTGGAAAACTACATCTCAGCTCTGAACTCTCTCTGGCATCCGCAGTGCTTCGTGTGTCGGGTGAGTTTTCATCATTTACTCATTTAATCAGCAGTGAACTACCGATAAAAACCCTAAATATGACCTGAGATAATGAATGAAACAGTCTAAAACAACAACAAGCTTTTAGTTTGGACCGATCCAATTTATTTTCTTATTTAAACCCTTTTAATGGTCAATAACAATTAAGTTATTAATTGGTGTTTTTTGCTTAATTCACCAAATCAGTTGATTGATTTTCAAAGAATTTATTTAAAGTTTGCATTAAAAACCTGCAAAGTGTTCTGAAACTTGTTCAATAATTCTCTTCAAAAAATATACTACAAAAAATATTAGAAATATTTTTGTTTAAATCTAATCCGAAATACTAACTCTAAGAATTTTTTTTTTCATTTCACTTATAACATAGTAATAATGTCTTGTTGTATGTGAAATTTTTTATCAATATTAAGGAATTTTTATTTCAAAACCCTCCTGTTTACTAAGTTACATTCCATGGGAACTTCGCCGTTACCTAGCAACCCCAGCGAGGCCCAGCTGGTTACCTAGCAACCAAACCAACTGTAATCTATGTCTGTATTTTTGTGCAGCTTTTGCTTGGATGCTACTCTTTTTTTGAGTGTTTATACATTATTATTACAAGTTAGTTTTATTTTTTGTGACTTTTTGTTTGTCTAATTCAATTAGTTTTAATTAATTTTTAAGAATGTGTTTGCTGATTTTTATTTTTTTATATATTTAATATTTATTAGTTATATTAGTACTTCTAGTTCTTTCAGACTTTGGTTAATTTTTAGGTGCAGAACTCAAAAACATGAAAGTATTTTGATTATGTTTACATCAATTGGTTAATCAATACTCAACAGAAGATTACAATTTCAAAAAATGTATTAAATTATTGTTGAACCCTGATGTTCTCTCTCTCCCAGTTTGTTTGGAGAAAAAAATCAACTTCACATTAGTGCGAAAGGCTGATAAATACATTCATAAACACAAAAACAAAGGACATTATATCTGTAATTTCAGTGAGTTTTAATGTTGTAAATATACAATATAGCTACAGTTAGATATAGTTTCCGCCCATAATAATTATTTCATTTGACGAAAATGTTTTCTCAATTTCAGTTTTTGTTATTTCTGTAGTTTTAGTTCTCTATAATGACTATTCTCCAGTTATCGATTATTCGATCGCTCAGTTAGATCAATCACGATTAATCGTCTCCGCTCTGCCTGCTTCCAGGAGTGCTACACCCCCTTCGTCAACGGCAGCTTCTTCGAGCACGAGGGCAAGCCGCTGTGCGAGGCCCACTACCACCAGTCCCGCGGCAGCATGTGCCAGGCCTGCCAGCAGCCCATCCTGGGCCGCTGCGTCACCGCCATGGGCGCCAAGTTCCACCCGCACCACCTGGTGTGCCAGTTCTGCATGAAGCCGCTGAGCAAGGGCTGCTTCAAGGAGCAGGAGAACAAGCCCTACTGCCACCCCTGCTTCATCAAGCTCTTCGGTTAGACACCCACCGCTCCACGGACCGGCGCTACGGGAGACAGTTAGGGCCACCAGCAAAAAAAGGACGAAATTATGTCTTAAAACTGACTTTTTTTTCTTTTCACAATTCTGACTTAAATCTCAGAATTCTCCCTTTAATGGCATTCTGAGATTTAAGTCAGAATTCTGATGCTACTTTTAGAATTCTGACTAATTTTTAGAATTCTGACTAATTTTTAGAATTCTGACTAATTTTTAGAATTCTGACGTTTTCTCAGAATTCTGACGTTTTCTCAGAATTCTGACTTTAATCTTTTTGAGAGAAGTGTATGGAACAAAGAGAAAAAAAACTGAAGAAAAAGTCAGAATTTATTTGTTTTTTTTTTTCCTGGTGGCCCTAATGCTCTTCCGTACTTCTCTCATCCTCTGAATCCCTGAATAAAAGCAGATGCTTCATCATGTCTCGGTCATTTAGTGCAACAGTGAGGATGGAGTAGAATCAACCAACACATCATTTGTTTTTTAGAAAATGAGATTGAAGTAAATCGACGCCAAAAGTTTATCTCAGCCATAAAATTTTATCTTTTTTTTGCCAAAGGAAGGAAAGAAGCAGATTAAATGTGTTGTTTCAATCCACGAGGTTAAATGTTATGAAAGAAAATTCCTTATAATATATTTGCTTTTTATTGCCTCAAATAAACACTTCACTGCATTTGCATTTATGTATTGTTTCCTGATTGCTAAATATGTTTACGTAAACTACCTTATTTTTAAAGTCAGGTATCATTCACTTCTTCCTCTATGCAATATGTCAGACGCGTTTCTAGAAATAAACAGTTTTTACAATGTTTTGTGTCTCTACTTAATTATTATTTTACATTGGATGAATTGTCAATTTACTCCATGTGTCCATTTATAGATTAAAAACGTCTCATTATGGTTCTCTGCAGTCGCTAGAGTCAACAAATAAATATATATTTTGTTTATTTTGAATATAAAACCAGATTGAAAATCCTGGACCATGAATCTTTGCATTTTGTTGGGCACTTATGCTATTAAATAAAATATAAACAGAGCTGCAGACACTTATGAGCCTTGAATAAATGCAAGATTTAAGATATTTTAAAAAAACACAGCATAACGGTTAAAAATACATGAAATGACCGAACAGAATAGCAGAAGAAAAAAGTGTTGTGCAGTTGTCACATTTTTAAATAACAAGACTTAATTTACATTTGCAATGCAAAAATTGAACTATCATTTGTTGCAAGTTAAAATAAATACACACAAAGCATCAGTATAAATGTATGCAGCAAAGTTACTAAAATATTTCTGCAGCAGCTTCGCAGTAAACAGTTCGGAAAATGCTGGTTTTGCCCACCAGAGGTCACTGTTTCCTCGTAAAAATAGCACCTAATTACTCATTAATTTTATTTATCAAAGTTTAAGAAGAAAAACAGAAAACCCTTAATATTATTTAAAGTTTCAGAGATGAAGCACTTTGCCAGCAGTTCAGGTGAGGCGACAGCTGCGTTATGACGTGTCCACGCCTCTGCGCCTCACAGGTGTGTTTAATTGAAAGGTTAATCAGCGTCTCGTTGCGCCCGAGCAGTAAAAAACAGGTGATGTTGGACGGAAAAGCGCCTTGAACTTTTCGGATTCAACGATTTCTACCAACACAATGAGCGACTCGGAGCAACAACAGGTGAGTCATTTGGCTGTTTGAAACGTGCAAACATCGCTGTGTGGACCGGAACCATCTGGACCTGCGCGGTTTGGCTGCTGTTTTCTCTAAGGAGTCTGATAAAGTGGCTGAAGCTCAGTGGCCTGAGAATGGAGATGCGTGGAGCGACGCGGAGGATGACGCGGGGATGGACTGCGAGCTGCTGCAGGCGATGGCCGAGGAGGACGAGGACATAAATGTCTTCAATGAGGAGACATTTGGGATGGGTGAGTCCAGAAACTCCTGCGTTTCCTCAGGAAAAGGTGAATATGAAACTTCTCAGTATTTCAACTTTATTTACTGCATTAAAAAATAAAGAGTTGGCAGAATGTGTAGTAATTCCAGTAAACCTTAATATGCTTTACTGCTTAAGTGTTACTTTTACTCGACTAATATCAAGTATCGATTATCTGGATACAACAATGGAGCATTAGAGGAACTGTACATAAAAAAAAACAAACAAGTACATTTCTTCAAAAAAATATTAAAGTTTAATCACATTTTCTAGGAACCTTTCTGACTCTGCAAAGCTGAACTTTTTTTTTTTTTGTCTCGGAAATTTTCTGAGTTTTGAAACTTTACAATATTTTTTTATTTAAATCTACAAAGGCTCTGATTTGCTGTAATTGGATCCTGCACCAACACTGCGTGAAGAACAATGTTTTAAATAAAACTTTGATCACAGACTGACATCTGTGCCTCTGTGGAAGAAAATGGATTTTATTTTTTAACCATTTATAAATTTCCTTTTGGGATTTTTTTTTTAATGCCCACATTTCCTCTTAACTTTTCATATTTTGGTCCACCTGAAATTTTTTAAAATATTGAATTACATTTTGATCAGTTACTTGGTACATAAGTAACTTTTTTTCTTTTTTTTTTTTTTACTCGAGTTAAAAATGTCATTAGTCTTACTCGAGGCACCTCTGAATATTTGGGATATTAACTTTTAAACTAATTTGCATATTTGATTAAATGATCTCCATCTAAAGTGCAACTAGTTCTTTTTCGTCCACATTGAGAAAATATTAATTTGCACTAGAAATTAGAGTTCAGTATTAAGTTTTGTTTTTTGTAGTGCAGGCTAATGTAAATGATATTAATACTTCAGGATCTGCTGGATAAATGTGAATTGTTTTTATTTAGATCTCGACCCACATGGGACGACGGAGCCGTTGGCTGATGGCAGCGTTTCCCTGGAGGAGTCGCTGTCGCCCCCGTCGCCTGCGCTGCGGCCAAAACCCAAACCTCCGTCGCCTCCCAGGCAGAAGCCTCTGTATCCGGCCCGGGTCGCCCCGTGGCAGCGGGGTCAGGGGTCGAGGTGGAGGGGGGGCCTGGGCAGAGGGCAGATGTTTGAAGACCCGGCCGTGATCAGGATAGTGGAGGGACGACCGAGCCTCATGGTGACCAAGATGGCTGCTCTGAGATCAGATTGGTTTGTTTTCCAATAATGTATTGATCTGATTATCGGCTTGTTTTTAACGTTGCAGAGTCTGGACAGTGCCATCGTGGACTGTGGCCACGCCGTGTTCAGGAATACCTCTCTGGATGACGTAAGGGAGCGCTGGGATTTTAATCTCCTTCATCTGCAGAAACATAATTTAACCAAGTGTTTTTGGTCTTGTTTCTACTGAGAATATTTTTTCAAAGAGGAGCCACCAGATGGCGCTAGGTGGGCTTCAGAAAACAAGAGGGGAAAAAAGCAAAAACTTCTAAAATCAGGAAATCTAGTCCATCTCAATAATTGTAAAATGTTAAAATGCTTTTTTTAAATGTTATTTGACATGCACAATGCCCATTGTAAATGGGAAAGAGTACATTTCTGCCATAAATTTATGGAATCTTGATCAATCTCAGAAATTTCTAGAAAAAAAACTTAAATTTCCAGAAGTAGAATTTCTTTCACTTTGGAAATTTCTGAGAGCTCAAAATTTCAGTGTTTTTCTAGTTTTGAGGGGGGGGGGGGTTTTAGAAAATTTTTACTTTTAAAACTCAAATTTCCATTTTTTTTCCCCTGAAAATTCTGAGACAAATTTGCTAGAAAAATCTCAAATTTTGAGATTAATCTGGGAAATTTTGAAGAAAATTTGGTAGTTTGATATTTGAAAGTAGAAAATTTAGTCAAATTTTTGACTTGAAGCTCAAAGACTTTTTCCACAAATTTCCAAGATTAATTACAAACATTACTTTTTTTCCCCGCCTCATACGCCATTGCAGATTTGATCTTATGATTTACTGCCAGGTCCATTGAGCAAGCTGCTTCATTTCTCAGTTTTCACTCCCTTTGTTTCTTTTTAAGCCGTTCTGAGGCAAAATGGCGGAACTTTAAACTGCTTCTTCCGGTTGCTAGGTAACCATGGAACACGAGAGTTGCTAGGTAACCAAAGAGTTTGCTTAGCTAGCTGTGAGCAGCCTTTCCTCTGCCTACATCACCCAGAATGCTGTGCAGTATATGCAATCCATATTACTGATTTATTGTCCAGCTATACTTAACATTGATTGAAAAATGACTAGTTCACTTATGTGGAAAAATGTTTTGTTTAAAGGGAAATTATCTTAAATCAAGCCCCTATATTTTGTTGGAAAGTTAATTATAAGTCTGTTTTGTCTTATTCCAAGTGTGCTAAGATGCTTGCGCTAGGAACCAAAAATACTTTAGATTTAGTTTTTTCCAGTGCAGCTGATGCAGCTTTAAATATCTCTTTTCTAGAGGATGACGCCTCCTTACTGGAAAAACCGTAAAGTCTCTGGATCAATACTGCAGGTTAGGAGGAAAAACAATCCTTCAATGTAACGGATAATAATTGTAGACGGTTTAAGTCCTTCTGTTTTGGGGTTTAAATCTGTAGGACAGCGCCATCGTGTGTGTGATCGGTCACAGAGGGCGGGGTCAGCATGAGAACTCTGACTTCCTGGATCTACCGTATCCCGTCTCTTCCTACGGAGTCCAGAGAGGAGAACCCAGAAGATCGTACACCAGGAGGGTGTTTGGCCAGAGAGGGCCCTCTCAGGTAGATTATTCTGATTTACCTTCATGTTATGAGTCAGTAAGTTAAAGCTGCAGTATAAACTTTATAATTTTTTTTTTTTTTATATTTAACTATCACTATGTTGACAGTATAATAAGATAATCTGTGAAAAGATCCCCCTCCTCGCCTCACCACATACAACCATTAAGAGCCGGGAGGTGGGGCTTAGCGCTGTCAATCAGCTCATGTACTCGCTGCTAAATGTGTTTATGGTGGAGAAACAACTTAGTTACTGGACAATTGTTTAATTGCTGCCATCAGTGGCTATGCTAGCTAGCCATAACATTTATAACAAGCTTTTAATTACTTTTTAATTCAACTGTATGATGTTAAAAATTTATTAAACATGGAGTTCAATTTATTTACATGTTTTCAATTCACAGCTGGAGGAGGTCAGAGAAAGAAACGTCAGCAATAAGCTCTTTTCATTTTTTTACTGTGATCATTTATAATAAAAAATAAGCTACAGAGCAGCCCAGTGTAGGTTAATGTGAAATCCATGTAAAAAGTGTTAAATTGTAATATATTCAGCTTTAAAGTCAAGTTTTTTTTCTTTCCCTTTATTGACTTCATTTTGCAGATTCATGCACCAGTGATGCCAGGATCACCCATCTTCTCACGGCAACCCCTGACCCCACGGCAACACTTGAATCAGGTTTTATTAAACCCTCGTCGCTTTAGAGCAGAGGTCTGCAACACTGCAAAACACAATCTTACCAAGTATTTTCTGGCGCAAATGAATTAGTACGTCTTAGATGAGACAAAACTAAAATAACTTTTCACTGAGATACAGGAGCTTAAGTAAATTCCCCTCCTTGCCTGTGGGGGCGCTGCAACAAAAAACACTGAAGGAAACAACATAAAAACCTCTGAAGACTCTGGGCTCAACTTTCTTCTTCACCAAATGTAAGGATGGAGTAGATTTAGATTTTAGCAGTTGTAGAATTTCTCCCGCTGGCGCCAGGCGAGCGATTGTTTTGGTTGCATTTACCCAAAATGCTCTGCACTGCAGTCCACTTCCTGCTTTAGGAGCGGTCTCTGACTGTTTGTTGTTCACACATGCATCAGAAGCGCACCAGAGTTCACTTCAGCCAAGCAGAGATGGAGGTTTTGGGGTTTTTTTGTTTTTTTTATGAGTTCTATGAAACTGGATGAAATGAGGCTGAATGGTCCAACTTTACGACTTCCTGTCAACAGGAAACTTGTCGCTAAAATTAAAATATTTAAGTCCAGCTCTTCCCTGGGCTATGAATAATTTCAGACTTGGCTGCATTTGTTTGACTTTAAGAGGGTTTTTTTTTTTTTTTTTTGATAATTTCAACCCAGACGGGAAGCTTCATGTTCCCTCCAAACCGCTCTTGCCCCTCGACTCCTCGACCTTTGACTCCAAACGCCCTGCAGCTTCGCTTCGGCGCCAACTCTCCCAG
The DNA here is from genome assembly GCA_010277015.1 of Poeciliopsis turrubarensis. Lineage (NCBI taxonomy): Eukaryota > Metazoa > Chordata > Actinopteri > Cyprinodontiformes > Poeciliidae > Poeciliopsis > Poeciliopsis turrubarensis. The sequence continues at coordinate 21,191 of VMRN01000369.1, forward strand.
ACCGTCCCCGTTTTACAGCCCGTCAACCAACCCGGTGCAGCTGTTCAGGTAACCTTCATAGTAAATATGGACTGATCTGGCTGGGTTTTTTTTTTTTTTTTAACTTGTCACAAATTATCTGGTCCAACATCTGGAGTCCACCAACCAGCAGGTGGCAGCACAGAGCCCAGATGTTTCATAAGAGATCTTTCTAAGTTTATCGCGTTTCTCTGGCTCAGCAGTTTCCCTGGTCCTGTCACGCAGCTCCATCCTCAACATAAACGGCTTCTCAGTCAAAAGCAGCGTCCGTTTCACAGGTTGGTGCTTCAATAGCTGAAGGATCATCATAAAATGTTAAGAATTAACTGTGTTTTTCCTGAAGAAAATGTGAAGGCTGGGACCCTTACTCTAACCTCATGACTGACAAAGAAAAGGAGTGGATCATTCGCCTGCAGATGATTCAGCTGCAAAGCGAGAATCCGTACCTTGAGGACTATTATTACCAGGTAGGAAAGTAACAGTTTAGAAACTTTCATCACATCTAGGAATGAGTTTTAAACTCCTCGCTCTTTAATAGGAGTATTATCGTCGATTAGAAGCCAAGATGGCCGAGGAAGAACTGGGCATCAGGAGCAAGAAGGAGCCACCCAAACTCACCACACCGTACATCACCAAGACAGACGCCTACACACCAGGTTCCCTTTGCCTTTAAATTGTCTTCACTGCAAAAACGCAAACATTCGATAATATTTATTTAGCGACACTTAATATTAGACAAAACCAACTCGCAAGAAATGGGAGTTTATTTTACATCTGTTGCTTAAGTCTGGATCCACTGGCAGATTATTTCAATAATAAGACATTTTTACCATTCTCTAAGTGGAATGACCTCCTACATTAATATTAAGATATCAACTGATGTTTATATCCTGCTGAAGTTACTTGTAAGTTAGTTTATTTCAAGTGTACTGAGATATTTGCGCTAGAAAGTAAACCAAAATTACTTGATAAAGTGGTTTGTTTTTTTGTAGTGTGTGTGTAGGAGTCGGCAGTCGCTTCAACAAAATGTTTTGATCATTTCTGTAATAAACTCAATTGTACATTAGAGCTAAGAAACATTTTGTTTTTGTCTTTAATTCTATTAAGATATTTGCAATAAAAACAAATTTTCAACGAGATATTGGAGCTTGTTTGGAGGGAATGTTAAAATATTCACACTAAACTTGGTATTAAGGAACCAGAATTTGGTTGCTAGGTGACGGGCTTGGCAGGTGTTGCTAGGTAACGGCACAGTGCCAGTTGATTATGAAATAATCTGCCAGTGGAGCTCGTAGTTTTTTTTTGTTTTTTTTTCCCATCAATATTAATGAATTATTATTGTAAAACAAGCTTCTGTATCTTGCTGATAAGTTATATTAAGTTGTTTTCTCTCTGATTTTTGAAACTAGACCAAAAGTCCTTTAAGGTTTTAGCTTCCCAGTGTTCAGGTTGTCCTGTCTATAAAACTGTGTGGTCTCTCAGTGGTCCACATCGAAGGCTCTTTGGGTCAAGTCGCCGTCTCCACCTGTTATTCTCCGCGCCGTGCCATCGGTGCAGTCCATGCGGTCCAAACTCACGGCCCTCTTGAGGTTTGTTGTTAAACTCCTGTGAATAAAGCTATTATAGTGCCTTCCTTCATGTTTATTTTTTTTAAAGGAACAAAAAGACACCAGACAACAGCGACTAGAGATTCTCAGCAAAATAGAAAAGGTAACTTTGAGTTTTCACTTCTTTTATAAACTTAATACACCATTTTGACCTTGAAAAATACTATAATTTGTGTAGAAATGTTTCTGAAGAGCAACAAATACCTGAGCCTGGAAAACATTTCATACTTCACAGAATCTTAAGTGCAGAAACGTGTGAAAGTTTTGATTAGCCACAAGAAAAACGATCCCCAGAGCCTCTTGTCTCTTTAAATCCAAATAAACTGCTGATGGCCACGTTCTTCAAATTCAACATTTTCACTCCTGAGTGGAAGTGGCTGCAAATAGATGCACAATTACACAATTATCTTTAAAAAGCATAATTGGTGCCTCCTGTACAGCCAACAACAATGCAGCAAGTGGTTGCTAGCTGGTAAGTCATAAATAAAATACTTGTCTTTTCTAGCAGCCATTGTACAGTGCATAAATTGGTAAAACCAGCTGACTGAAGGTCTTGGCGTTCTGGTGGTGTTGCTAGGTAACGGGTGGAACTCTGCTGGGTTGCTAGGTTACGGGCTGGTCTTCGGTTGGGTAACGAGGAGAGGGGCAGTCCCTGAAGATTTGTCATGTTACATTTGCAAAGTTTTGGAAAATGTTCTTTTCCGGACACCAAAACACATTTAACTTACCAGAAACTGGCCTGGTGTGTTTTTTTTTTTTTTTCTTTAGAAACGGTTCAAACCCAAATAAAAATGCAAAAAGTGATTATTTTTTGCAGAATGGGTTCCCTTTAAATGATTCTCTAACTTATTAGGAAAAAACTTGAACTTGCTAGTATTTTATGTAAACGGATTAATTGAACTGCACTTTATTGTAAAGTTTGCAAATCAGTTTACAGGTTTGTATGATCTACTTAAAGTAGAGGGGAAATGTCTGCAGGTTGTATATTTGGGCCAGTGGAAATGGAGAGTAAATTACTGCTGAGGAAATGTCAACATTTCCTGAGATTCAAGAAGAGAAGGAAAGAAAACCCAACGTTTGAAACTTGAGTCTCTAAATTGCTTTTTTTTTGTAAAAAATTTGAGAATTGCAAAAGTTTAATTCCTCTGAATGTTTTTGTTTTTTTAATGCAGCTGTTCATAGTTTTGCTGGAGGTGGAGGAAACTCATAGGATGAAGGCCACAGTTCTGCCTGAAGCAGAAGACATAAGACTAATGGAAAAAACTCAGAGGAAGGTGCAGCACATCTACTCTCAGCTGCAGCAACACAACGCTCCGTAAGTCTGACAATGCAGCACCAAAAAAATGTTCTTTTTGTTGACTAAACTTATAAATTTGTGTTTTAGAGATTCAGGAGACGAGTTTCTTCCTTTCTTGAGTGTCTCGAAGGGCAAAAAGCTTGTCGCTCGTCTGCTGCCCTTCTTGAAGAACGATTCAGCGCTGAAGATCTTGCACATCGTCGCCTCCAACCTTCCTACGCTTATAAACAGAGACACTGAGGAGGTGAGTCGGGGTTAAAGGTTACAGGGATCTGAGAGCTTCTGGTTTTTGAAGATTTCATTTTTGAAAAATCTGGATTTTTTTTTTTTTTTTTCTTTCACCATTGAACCTATTTGGTTTCCATAGTTTAGTGACATTAGCTCACTCAAGGCAGCCATCTTGTTTTTGCAGCTTCTATTCATTTTGAATGAAAGTAAACATAGAAATATTAGGGCTAAGATTTTTTTTAAAAAATTATTTTACTATATAGTTTAAATAGTTCTAAAATTAATCATCTGAAAATAGTTGCAATATAAGAATAAAGTTTTAATGTTACCAGAATAATTGTAATTTTGATCATCTTGTGAAGTTCTGATTTATAAGTTTTAATCTAAATAAAAGGGGGGGTTGTTTTATTTTTTTTTATCTAATGTTCAGGTAGTTAAACAGAAATCGTTGCAGCTGGGCCTTAATTCTCCATTTCACAAGTCGGAGAAGGGATGATAGAACCAAGAGCCACTTTTTGAAGACCTTCCAGACAAACGGGCAAAAAAACCCCAAACAAATCAGGAGTTTTATTTTTAAGGTGCATTGCCCAGCACTGAAGATATCAAAAGTTTTGTTTGTTATTTTGAAAGTCTCAGTTCTTGTGGTTTCAGGACCTTCCGGTTCTTTACCCGTCACTGCGAAATGTGATCGGCGTTCTGACGTTCAGTCAGCTCATCAACGTCCTCAAAGACCTGACGTCTTCAGAGTCTCTGCCGACCTTGGAGTGCCTCTCCCTGACCTGTCAGAACAAGGTTTGCAGCATCAATGATGAGTAATGGACCCTCACACTGACGGTTCATTAGTCTTCAGAGCAACTTCTGTGCTGAACACAATAAGTGTTAAAAAAATGAATCAAACTGTTTGTTACGACTGCGAATCAGGATCACTGCACACAGGAACCACAGACTGAGAGGAATCTAAAAAGTTGGACATTTTAGTAGGAAAGAAATTTGGAAATTTCTTCAAAAGTAGGAAATTTGACTTTTCAAGTTCACATTTTGAGATTCATCGCAAACATTCCAGAAAAACCTTTTTTTTTTTTTAAACTATTTACAGTGGCTCCAATACTCAGTCACAGAATTTATTTATTCTAAAGGTAGAAGAAATACCTTTCTTCTACCTTATATCTTTCAATATAAGATGTTGAAATAAAACACAAAGTACTTCAAATATTAAACAAGCATCCATAAAACTATTGAAATGCTCTGATTAATTTTTGTGTTCAGTTTGGACTCAGCTTGCTGTACGCGCTTCTGTCCCACGGAGAGAAACTTCTTTCTTCAGGCGTTCCTCTTGAGCCCAGCATTGGCGACTTTGAGGCCTGGTGAGGAAAACGGTTTAATTCCTTAACCAGAGTTTAGCATGTTATGACATTTTCTCATCCGTTTTGTTTTAGGACTGACATGATTTTCCAGGTGGCGGGACAGTTGTCCCAGTGTTCGCTGGTGGAGCCGCTCCTCCTCCCGTCAAACCTGCTAACGCTCTTTTGTAGGTACCTCGACAAGCGAACCGTGCATCAACTGAAAAGCAACTTGGAGTAAGTCTTGTTAACTATACCAACAGATTTTAACTTCAACTGCATGCAAATAAATATTTTTAATTTCCAAACTTCTCCGTTTAGGTCTGCAACCAGCTGCCTGGCTCTGCCATCTTGAGGAAACTCCAGGTTTGTTTGACCGAAAATGGAGGAACCAGAGTCTTCAGCACAACAGAAGTTGTGTAATGCATTTGTTTTTTGTTTAAAATCCTTTCCCTCACTTCTCCATCACATTTTGCATCTTAAAACTGTTTCCCTTTTTTATTTCCTTTGTTTGCTTTTCCTCCCTTTATCCTCCACAAAGCAGCTTAAACCCATTTCTTTTAACATTTCTAACATTATCAAAATGATCAATTTAAGATGAGTTTCATAATTTATAATACAGGAAATATGTTGATTATATTGGCCACTGCAGGAACCTGTCAACCCAGCGTTTGGTTATGCAGTTTTGTAAAATTGTAAAAAATGTGTTTATGTAACGATGCTAAAAGGGATTTGTTTGACACGATTTTCAATCTTAAGTTTCATCTGTAAAAAATGTGTTTATTAATTTGGAAACGGGAATAATTTAAATTGCACACCTGTAGAGCACTTGCAATATAAATAAAAAAAATTCTCAAATTTGACTAAGAACATGAAATACATTTTATTTGGTCACTGTGTGTTTCTGCATCAAGTGAAATGGAAACGGGCCTATTTTGGCCCAAAATGTTTTTTTAATTCTGTCAGTTTAAGGGTTGAATCTTGGTCAAGATTTGCCCTTTTTTGTCTTTATTTAGGTTCTGTAGACTCTATTACAACCATATTTTTGGGCCTGTGATTTTTAATTTTACAATGAGCACCAAAATAATGAAAGCCTTCACCTTCAAAAATGCAAGAAAACTAGTTCTAAATGTAATAATTGGCCTTAAGTTGCAACAGGCCCATGAATCATTTCAATGGGGATGAGATTCTATCATCTTTCAAACGCATGGAAATATTCACCAGCATCTCAACTATTCAGTGAAGCTGATCTAAGCTTGGTGCTGATTTAGGAGAATTTTGAGTTTCTGGACATTGATTGATGAAATGAATGGAAACGGATGTAGAGGCAAAAATATTTCACTTTTTTCTGAAACTAAAGATTTCACTGCTTATTCACAGAATCTCAAGTATTTCTGGTGCAAACATTGCAGCACCTTTGAAATAAAACCTTGTTCTAAGTTAATGATTCCTTAATATTCATAAATGACCAGGTTTTGTTTTTTTTTTCACTTGACAAGTGAAAAACAGTTTTCATATCTGCCAGTGTTGTATTGGTTATTGCTCATTAAGAAATTGACCTAAAACCAGCTCCTATATCTTGCTGAAAAGTTACATTTTATTTCTAGTGTACCAAGAAATTTGCTCTAGAAATGAGAAATCTTGCTTCTGAAATTGAGTCTGGGCAAAAGGTGCATCTCCAACTTGGAGCTGGAGAAACCATTTTTATAAAGCAGCAAAAATATCCAACTATGTAATGGAGTATTTGTGTGTAGAATATTGAGGACAGATTAATACAACTTGATTAGAATGAAACGCAGCAAAAAATTGGAAAAAGTGAAACCTTGCTCAACTAAAGTTTGAACTCGCATCTTAAAGTTTAAAAGTCTGTATTGCAGCGACTGAAGTATGTCCAGGTTTCCTATCAAATCAAAATTAAATGTAATGGTACAAATTCATGTCCAGGTAAATTGATCAGCTCAAAAGTTCAACCAACTGCTTTCTTTCAAACTGACCGTGCAGAGGGATCTGAAGCAGAATAATCAGGAATTGAAACTCGTGTTTGTGGCCAGATGGTCTGTTTAGATGCCAAGTAAGTGAGAGATCCAGTTGGACAGGGAAGTGAGACATTGACCCCTGCTTGACCTCATAAGAACAGGATTTGGACTTCAAGTGAGGAATGTATGTGAAAGGTGAGACATCTTTCTCTTTTTACCCACTTTCAGTTTTAAATGGACCAAAGGAAAACTCTGAAATAAATTACTCGTTCCATCTGCTTTCATTCATCACTGACAAAAATGCATAAATTTAGACTTTATTGGGTTCCGATAGGATGCATGTTCAACTCGACAGATTTGCTGCATAACTGGTTTTTATGGATCTATTTATCAAATTACCAATACTGGATGCAAACATCAATATCACTGGTATTTAATATAGAAAATATTTCTCAAATGTGTATAAATGTAGCTGCTCCAGGAAACTAGACAAGTGCAGTTGAGATAAGTTTACAAAAGCTACAATTAAGTTTTTATCAAGGGAAATAGTTTAATGGAAACTTATTGACCTTCAACAAAAACTGCAGATCTGTCTGGTGACTTAGTTTTTCACTCAGTGGGTAGAGAATCCAGTAACTTAAGTAAGAGGAGAGATGCTTCATAAGTAAAAGTACAGGGTATTAAAATACTCCAAGTAAATTTTTGTCAATGTTGCTCAAGTAAAAGTGATTTAACTGGATTATGAGAGTTGGGTAATTTCTCTACCAGTCAACTCAAAATGCAAACATTATGAAAATGAACAGAACACAAGTTCCTGTAAAAATAAAATATGATTCATAACATTCACCAGCAAGTTTAACGAGTTTTCATTCTTTCAATCAGTCTTCAGTGAGGTGCTGATGGATTGGAAGTGTAATTATCCAATGTCTGCATCTCACAACAAGCAGGGGAGGATCTGGAGAGGACGGACTCCCAGACTGCTGGATATTAGCCCCTGCCGACCCGAGAACCTCTCGCTCTTTTCCTCCACCTTTAATCTCCTGCTTCGGTCCAAACCCGGGTTCTCCTTCCAGGTCCAACATGGCGGGACGGCTTGTCCTTCAGGGAGTTCTGGTTCTTTGTTTGGTGCAGGCGGCACACACAGGCGGTGAGTTTCTAAAGATTGCACTTATGAAAATCTGATTTTATCAACTGACGTGACAACAGAAATATTTGTTTCTCAGTGGGGAAATTTAGATTTTCAGGACCAAAGTGTTAAAATCTACAGCGGTTTAGTCGGGCCATTGTAGGTAGGAAAAAGGGGAGTCGAGTCCCACTGAAAGACCCAAAAAGTTTCAGATTGATTTAAAAAATTTTCTATAAAAAACAAGGACATTCCCGAGCTCCAAAAGTAAAACAATTGGCAAGGAAGAAAACTCATAAATTTCAAGATTAATTTCAGAATTTTTCTAAAAAAAAAAAACAACTGAGCTCAAAGATGAACATTTTTTACTTTTAGAACTTTTCAGTAGAAATTTTGCAACTTTTGAAGTTCAGAAATTTTCATTTTTTTAAATGAAAATTTTAGATCAATTAGCATTATTTTGTGGAAATGTGCTTTTTTTGTTTATATTTATAGATTTACGTTTTGCCTGGGACTTAGTTTGTTAGATAATTAAATTCAATATAATTATTGTATATTAATATATAAATTAGAATTTAATTGCACTTTTCTAAAAAAAAAAGAAATGAAGTCTTATGAGGATTATTTCCAAATGTTTTGCCCAAAAAACCTTGTAATTCAGTCACATATATTTTTCAGTTTCTTCAATCATTTGACAATTTGTTTGTCTCATTATATTTTACAGGTAGTTTTCTCAGAATGTATTTTTGCTTTTTAAGTCTTCAAATCTCTCGCTACCTTCTAATTTTAACATGTTTTTAAACAAATTAATTTAAAACTGCTTTGTCGCATTTACGTGTTTTTCTCGTAAATTAAAACTGAGATTTTATGTTTTTGGATGTTTTTTTTTTTTGACCCTCCGATTCACTTTTCCATTAGTTCACAATCAAATTGTGCAACAAAAATATTGTCTAAATTCCTTAAATTGTAGTAAAAGTGGCTTTTACTGTCCAACTTTATGCATTCAGGGACATAAATTCACTGGTTTTATGGGTTTGCTTACAAAGCTGTTCGTTTTTTGAAATAAATGACAAATGAAAACCACAAAACCTGAAGCTGTTTGCTCAGATGTTCAGCAGAGGAACTGGGTCAGATTTTCACCAGCCTGTCAAAGTAACTGGGAAATTTCCAGCTGAATGTATTATAGTCTCAGGGTGAAATATATCACACGTTTTTACACGTCTGCTCCGCTGCAGAGGGAGGTGAAATCCTCAGAGCCAGTTGAGGTTGCATGATGGAGTTGATGGTTCTGTTGGACTTTGTGTTGGTTTGTCAAATAAAATCCCAGTAAAACAAATCAGGATATGAAAGATGATTAGGACCACAAAGAGTAAAAAATCTGACTTTTTAGTCAGAATTCAGACTTTTTATAAAATAAATTTTTGACTTTTTTTTTGTAATATTTTGACGTTATCTGCATAATTAACTTTTCGCAGAATTTTGACATTTTTCAAAGAATTCTGTCTTTTTTTGAAAAATTCCGGCTTTTTTGTGAATTTCTGACTTTTTCTGGAGATTTCTGACGTTTTTGGTAAAATTCTGACTTTATTTGCATAATAAATGTTTCACAGAATTTTGACATTTTTCGCAGAATTCTGACATTTTTCACAGAATTCTGGCTTTTTTTGTAAAATTCTGACTTTTTCGTGAAATTCTGAATTTTTCTGCAGAATTCTGACATTTTTTTGTAAAATTCTGACTTTATTTGAATAATTTACTTTTCGCAGAATTCTTACTTTTTTTGTAAAAAAAATTTTTTCGCAGAATTCTGACTTTATTTCATAAAATTCTTACTTTTGGGGGGAATTCTGACTTATCGCATTCTTTCACTTATAACATGGGATAATGTCTTAGTGAAATAATCTGCCAATGCAACTAGTAATTTTTTTATCAGTCTTAAGGACTTACTGACTTAAAACAAGCTCTTATTTCTTGCTGAAAAGTTTCTTTTAGTTTTGCCTTAATTAAACTGTTTTAAGTTATTTGCACTAGAAACTAAACAAAAATACTTGGTAAAATTTTGTTTTTGCAGTGAGCTGGTTGAGTTTGTCTGTCAAATTTCAAACCGTTGTGTGAAACTGAAATCTCAGAACGACGATGTGCAAATGACCAACCTCTACGATTCCACCGTTAGTCGTGACGATGAGGAGCCGCCGTAAATCTTCCCTCTGTGACTCTGATCAGGGCTTAGTTTGTGCAATCAAAGGCAGTTTTCAGTGGCAGCAGTGGTCTAAATGTAGCATCTGTTTGTGAGAGGAGGACGGTTTTACTGCGCTTAGACAGTCGCATCAATACTTTCAAGGATTCCTTAAAATCTTTGACAAAGAAACGACTCTAGACATAAATTAAACTTAATTTTTCACCAATCAGTAAATTCCTTAAAAGGAAAACTGCAAGGTTTAGTTTTTAATCACAAACTGAAGACTCAAATTCAGGTATCTAACTAAATCCTGTTATTTTAAAAGCACAAACCGATAAAATAACCTGATTTTTACAGAGAAAGATTCTCACCAGCATTATTGCAGTTAGTCTGGCTTCCCGCAGATATTTGGTGCTTTTCCAGAATCAAATTTCCAGATTGCTTTGACAGTTTTGGACACAAAACATTTTAAATCGGAGAAACTGTTGTGCATAATTTCTCCAATTATATATTCTATGAGGAATATATAAAATTACCTAAAGAGATAATGAATGTTTTCTAGAATTAGGTGTTAAAAAAATAGATTTTTAAAAGAATTATTCAAAAATATTGGTGAGGAAGGACTTTTTGGTATTATAGTGAAAGTTTATTGAAACTTTACATTAAAAAGGCTAAATTTGTTTGACAATCCAAGATATTTGTATTTTTATTTCTGCATGTATTAATTTTATGTCACTCGGCCTGTAATATTTGGCTGTGGGACAAACACTGGAAATCAACTTTGGATGTAATTTCTATTGATGATTTTTTAAACTGTTATTTATGCATTATGTCCCAAATCAAATGTATGAAAATAAATAAAATGTGAGAGGAAAATGTAGCTTTTTTGTTGACAGTAAAAACACATCAATGCACATCGACTTTCTGAATAAAATATAAGTGGTCAAAATGTTTGTTCTTCTCTAGAAATCATTAATTCTCAAACATTTCTATCCATCTATTTTCATCTATCTTTGCCACATCAGACTGAACTTGTTGTAAATTTTATTACATCTCAGATTTTAACAGATTTATTTTGTGATGTTGAAGGTTATAGTTCTTCTTATGGAGCTCCTGCGGGACCAGGACCTCGACCGAATGGTGATCCCTTCAGATTCTTTGATGTTAAAATAGATCATCTCTTCTTTTGATTTGTTTTTGAACAGATCACAGCTTTTATTCAGTTAATTATGATTCCTAACTCTTCCAGAAAATGTACCTCAGAACGGCGGCAGGGCACCATCATTCCTGATCCCATCCAAAGGTGAAGCAAAACCACTTGATTCAGCTTCAAACTCATATTTTTCATTTATTTAAGACATATTGTTTTGAATAAGTTGTTCATTGGGACAAAGGAATGGGTCAGTGTGAAAACCAAATAACATTGCAAGTTGAAATGCTGATATTTTATTTGAAGTTTAAACCTGAAAAATCAAAATATAGACAAAAAAATAAATAATTGTAATTTATTTCCCTTGCTATCTTTAGCATCGATTGTCTCACCACATATTTAATTTTTTTCAATTAAAAGGTTATGGAGCTGGGGTGAACAAAGGAGTTGGAATAAATGGTAAGTTTATTTCTGTTCATTTTGTAAGCAAATTTGGGGAAATCGACTCACTCTTTGGTTGCCTTGCAACAACCTGTTGAGTAACTGCTGCAGTTGCAGTTTAAAATTTCGCTGCTGTGCAAAGTGAAAACTGGATGACATGGGAAAGGCCACACTTGTATTTCGGCAGTATTTCAGATATTTAAAACAAAAATCTAATTAATTATTGACATCCACCAATATGAAATAATTTGGACTGACTATTTATGACAACTTTATCCATTACTTTTAACAAATAAGTCTGTTTTGTTTCTTTAAATGGAAAAATATGACCTTAGAGAAACAAACCTGCTGTGTTAACTTTTTAAAATCAAATTTAAATGTAACTTTATACACGTCAGTAGCTGACAGTTTTTTTACATCATAAAAACATCATAAAACCACAAATTATGAAACAAGAAATAAACATTCTATCTGTTGATAAATGTTGATTTTCAGCCTTGATTTAAAGAAATTCAGTGTTTTTGCAGTTTTGTGGTTTGTTAAAGAAGCTCTTGAATCTTTCATGGAAATGACTAAAGATGATGTTGATATTTTGTAATTCAAATGAGAAGCACTGCTGTTTTTATTCTATGTGGATTTATTTTCACTCCAGGGGGAAGAACTGGAGCCGCTAACGGTAAATACAAATTGTGTCTCTTTCTTGTGGAAATAGTTTAGTTTTCATTAGTGCACCACCGTAGGCGGTGCAAAAATATTAGCCTGCATTATCTTTTTTTTATTGGTTTAGGATACTGCCTTGTGCAGCAAGACAGTGTGTTAGCATTAGCCTTTTACCTTAAATAAACTATTAGTTATTTTTCTTACTTATTAGCCATGGTTAGTATACTGAATGAAGTAAGTCAATTACAGACAACATGCTAGTCATACCCCACATGCTACTCACAGTATTCAGGCTAATGTTAGCATTTTAGCTCATTTTAGCTGATTCATTCATTTTAACATACTGAATGATGCAAATCCAAGTTACTTAACATTCTTGTGATTCTCCACATGCTATTGACAACATTGCAGCTTTCCTTAGCATTAATGCTAATTTTTACTATCAGAATGCTGGGTCCAAACCGACGGGCACACTTTGGCAGGCTCCGGTTAAATTTCTTCAGGAATTTTCTAGTTATTATTGTTTTTGCAGGATATGGAGCAAAAGCCGGACCAGCAAATCTACAACAAATAAAAGGTGGTACAACTTTCTTTGACAAAGTGTCGTTTTAACAGAAAAACATTGATTTAAATGTTTTGTTTTCATCTCAGGTTTTGGTACTCAAGCTGGAGGATATGGCAGACAAGCATTTAAAGGTAAGTTTAAATGATGTTTGGTTTGATGTTGGTTTCTTAAAAGTGAGTATTTGTGTTTATAACAGTCATGAGTGATGAGAAGCTGCGGCATTGTCTGCTTCAGGTAATGGTGCTGCAGCCGCTTCACAAAGTGGATTCGGAAGTAAAGGCAACGGTATGGCAAACACTTTAATTATGAATAACTAAATATAAGGTAGGAAAGTGTTAAAGTATATTTGAGCTTTGACAATTTTGAATGTAAAAGGTTGAAAGTACCAGCAGAGACAAATATTTCAAGCAAAAATACTTTTGGAAAAGTACTTCCTATTATAAGATTTCTGTGTGTGTTTTTAATGGGGTCAGTTGAGATAATTTAAGACTTGTGTTAGGACAACTTTACCAAAATTAGTTTTACTTCTGTGAATGCTACAGACATTAAAATCATTGTGTTTTTTGTTGTAGGGTATGGAGTTATAACTGGACCAGCCACTCTACAACAAATCAAAGGTTGTATAACTTATTAAATTCGCACACAGAGCCATTAAGGGACCTCTGTTTAATTAGTTGTTACTCCTGTTTCAGGCTACGAGGCTCCAGCTGGTAGATATTTAGGACAAGCAACCAAAGGCAACAGTATTTCAACTTGTGTTGAGGCATAATCCAAGATTTAGTAAGAGTAGACACATAATTTTGACACAATATATTTTTTTGCCTATTTGTCTGAGAATAGAAAACAAATTTCTTTCTTCCACTCATATTTATTTGCATTTGCTCTTTTTAAGTCATGATACGAACAGAAATGTTCAAGGACATGGAGGTCAGGAGACTGAGAAACTCCATAGAAAGTTTCTCCTACTTTATTTGGATCATTGTTTTCTTGAAATGTACGTCCCATCCATAATTCAGCTTCCAGGTTGATGAGCAAATTTTCCAATATTTTGAGATGATGAATCCATATCAGTGTTTAGGTTGGGTTGGTAAATGGTAAATCCACCTTTTATGATTGAGGCCAAAAAGTTACATTTTGGTTTAATTACTGTGAATAAATTTAAGGTTTATGAACTTGTTTTTTTTGTTTGTTTTTTTTTTGGTTTATATTTTTCTGACAATTTTGGCTGAAGTTCATATTTGTTTCTACTCTGTTTCCTCTTTTTGGTTAGAGTTTGGATGGTATTTTTATATATATTAGTTTTACAGGTTACCGTGCTCATGCTGCAGCATATGGTGGGCCAGGAGGCAAAGGCAATGGTATAAAATATGTATTTAAATGTTTTTGTAAAAACAAAAAGCACCAAAATGTCCTCTTACATTGAAGAACACATCTGTTTCAGGTTACGGAGCTCAAGCCGATGGATATGGAGGACAAGGCACTAAAGGCAATGGTATCTTAGTTAGCACTGAGTTCAGATATAACCTTTACAGTATTGAGTGTGTTTGTATGAAAAAAAGTTTTAAACAGTTTGGAAGTTAAATATAAATACTGTTAAATGTTAAATACACCAATCATTCCTCAGGTCAAAGACTTAAAGGTGGAGCGTCGAGTAGCAACGAAGGAAGGCCAAATGGTGAGGAAAAATACATGAAAAGTCGTCATAAACATACTTTTGTGGGGCTGAAATGATTAATTGTGATTAATCGATTCTTGAAATAATCGTAAATTAATGTAACAATTAGTGAACTATTAACTGACTCAAATTCAGACTCAAAAAAAGGTAATTTTCTGAAAGAACAATGCATTCAGTGGAGTAATTGAGCCATAGGTCAATAAAAATATAGATAATTTGCACTGAAGATAAAAAAAAAAAAAAACACCTTTGTGCCAAGGTTGGCTTGAGCAGGTCCAAACTCTGTAAAAAATCAATAAAAATTCTTTACATGTTTTGATGTATTTCCAATGTTTAAAAAAAGACTTAAATGAAAAATCTGAAGAATGTGCCAGTTCATTTATCCGATTAATCATCAGAATAACCGATGAATCATCAGAATAATTGATTAATCTATAGATCACTTGCAATCCTCGTTCATTTTTTTGTCTTCTATGTGTTCACCTTGTTTCACAGGTCAGGGACATGGAGGGAACCATCTGAAGGGATTTGGCCGACCTCATTATATTCCAGGTAATGTTGTCTAATTCTTTGTCCCAGAACTCAAAACTCTTTGACTCAACCTTTACGTATGTTTGTTCCTCTGCCCAGCTGTGGGAATGGGACAGTTCAGAGGCCCCCATCCTGCCAGAGACCAAGGGAATGGTGAATAGTTAATTACTAAGTGCTGAGTCAACCAAAACAACACACTTATAAAAATGTTTGTTTCTTTTTGCAGTGTATGGTGGTAATGGTTACAGAACTCATCCAACCAAAGGTGCATATTGATCCTTCACCTAAAATCCCAATGAAATCCATGACAATATGTAGAAAACAAGAAGTACAAATCATTTATTAAGGTACTTTTTGTTTCTGAAACATGTTTAAAGGTTTCAATGGAGGTTATGGTGGAGCTGGTTCGAGTCTGGGATCTCTGCATGGAAATGGCATAAAGGGAGCAATGAAAGGTTGTTGATTCTGTTGAGCAAAAGCTGTTTGTTTTTTCAACTGTTTCCATGTTTTTCTGAACAGCACAGTTTAAAAATGTTAACATTTTAGGTTACAGTGCTTCAGCTAGTGTATCCAATGGACAAGAATCACAATCCAATGGTAAATATCATTTATACTTAAGTATAAACATTTACAGTGACACATTTTCAACACTTTGTTATCTTGCAAAAGGTCGTGCTGGAGTCAGATCACCAAATGGTCAGTTACTTTATGTTTTGGTATTATTAGTACATAAAGATATAGGAGGTGAATTTAATACTTTTTGTTGGTTTGTAACTATTTAGGGTTTGGAAAGTCAAGGACTGGAGATGCCAAGGCTGCTAAAGCAGGTGATTATTCAGCCACAGTGAAATATATTTATGCAAAGAAGCAGTCCGGCTGTAAATGAAGAATTTCTTTCATAATTTTTATTTAACTCATTTTCATTCTTCATGTGTTTCACTCATGATTATTTATATTTTTCTTTTTTAAAGGATTTTGTTACCTAATAGTAACAACATTCCTTAAATCACAATAATATCGACTTGAATTAAATATTTTCACAAACTATAAATTTAATTCCTCAGTGCCTGACATTAGAACATAATAAACGTTTCCTGTTTTAGATTATATTACCAAATCTTACCAAAATAAGATTTACGTGCAAATACGTAGTTTACCACTTTATAATAAGGCTACCTTTGTAGATGGATAATACATAGTTTAGAGATATGTTATTAATTAATCCATAGACACTTTATAAATCCCAATCTGTTTATTATTCATAAATAAGGGTGAAACGGAGACTATATGCTAAAAGAAATGCTAAATAGTTTAGCATTTTAGGCTAAAATATTTAGCCTAAAATGCTAAATATTTTATGCTAAATATTTACTATTTAGCATAAATAATAATATACAGACCTTCTCACTCTTAAGTAATGTGTAATAAACAGTCATTAATGATTTATAAAGTGCTGAGACATTAATTGATATATTTATTAATCATTGGGCAAAGTTGTTTTTTTTTTTATCAATCACACTGTAATTTGATTTCATTTGCTAATTGAAGGATATGGAAGTACCAGAGGAGCTGCTTTAGGACCCCAACCTGGTAACTCAAGTTTCAAACATTTAATCAAAGTTAAAACTATTTTGGGTGTTGCTTTATTTATGCGTTTGATCTTTAGGGTATTCAAATGGAGCAACTCCCAATGGGTTTGGATCCAACCATAAAGGTACCATATTTTGTTTTAATCCAATTGAGACCTAAACATTCCTGTTTTACAGTGTTGTACATTTACTATTGATGTGTGTTTAATCCCACGTTATGGAGGATTTGGTTCTCAAATGAATGGTAAAAAACACCAAAAATAAATCTTTTGGACATTTTTACTCTTTTGTGGCTCAATTGGTTCTAAAAACATTCAAGTCACTTATAAAAATAACACCAAGCAAAAATTATTTGCAAATTTTTTCACCAAAAAAAAGCAATCATTTATGTACGGAGCCCCCTAGGGGACATGGGGATTTTTTTTTTCTTTTGCGTCCCCTCGCAAAACTTTGCGTCCCCTCGCAATACTTTTGCCTCCCCTCGCAAAATGCAAAAGTTTGAGACAGCGTTCCGGAACAAGACGAAGACGACAATGGAGCAGACAGTCCGGAACGCTGTCTCAAACTTTTGCATTTTGCGAGGGGA
>VMRN01000369.1:38555-55376 GCA_010277015.1 Poeciliopsis turrubarensis
TTTTGCCTCCCCTCGCAAAATGCAAAAGTTTGAGACAGCGTTCCGGAACAAGACGAAGACGACAATGGAGCAGACAGTCCGGAACGCTGTCTCAAACTTTTGCATTTTGCGAGGGGACGCAAAAGTATTGCGAGGGGACGCAAAAGAAAAAAAAAATTCCCATGTACCTAGGGGGCTCTGTATTTATGCAATTTTTTTAATAGCATAAATAAAAAAAATGCCCCCAAATTTTTTTTATTGGCAATGAAAACATTATTGCCAGTTTTGTTTGGCAATAAGTTAATCTTTTTTGTTGTCTGGAAAATGAGCTGTTTCAAAAACCTCCCAAACGTTGAGTCATAGTGGACGAGCGTTGCACCGTTGCCTAGCAACCCGGCCCATCACCTAGCAACCCTGGTGGAACTCTGGAAGGTTAGTCAGCTGGTTTTACTGCTCCTGGATTTAAAGTGACAGAGTCCTGCGATCATCTCATTCAGAAAGGGAAGCAATGCCCCGTTTACCTCTTCACAGTTTACCTCTTTGTTTTTGTAAAGTAATGTTTGACTTCTCCAAAATTAAAGTTTTTAACCTTATTGCGTGTTAATTTCTCCCATGAGGCCGTGGAGTTGGACGTGTTGCTGCACTGGGGGGCTACGAGCATCAACCTGAGGGTACGTCTGCTTTATCCAGTAGCAAATGAGGTAATTCAGGTAAATCCCACTGAGATACACATGCAGAAGCTACAGCTGTCTGTCAAAAATTATTTTTCAGTCTGAAAATTTTGCACATAGTCCACGACAAGCAAAAAAAACAAAAAAAAAAGTAATTGGACAGCTAAAATTATTCTAATGCATTCCCACTACTGTTTTTGTATAGAACAAAATTGGTGTCAAATGTTTGGGCAGCAAAATTTTTTTTAAAGATATTAATAAATGCTTAAATGTTTTCCAGAAAGAAAAAAAGCAGCAAAAATGAAAATTGTTGCCAGTTCGATTGACATCAGTTTTGTTTGATTTGAAGAGCATGTGGCGGCTGATTGACCTTTCATGACCTCTTGAGACATTCAGCAATCTTTTAAAGTTATTGCTGCACAAACACAACAAATGTTTCACACCAATTTTATTAGATTTGATGGTGGGAAGGCCAAAATCTCACTTGTTATTCACATCAAATATCATCAGTAAAGTGGCTCTATCGCTTATTTCTGGTTTCCAGGTTTCGGGTCGATGACTGGAAAAGGTCAAAGTGCAAGAGGAGCAGCTTCATCGGGGGGAAACGGCCTGAAAGGCGGAGTCCTGCCACCTCAGCAACAGGCTGCTGCTTCCAGCCCCACCGCTGGCGTTCACTACTTGGGCCCAAACGACAAGTACCAGAACCCGGCTTCACCTGCGTCACAAGATAAAACCTACAAACAGAACCAGCTGCACAGGGGCTTCGGTCCAGAATCGGCTCCAGCTATACACAGATACCCAGAGCCTCAGCATGGACTCGAACCAGCAACTTTGGGTCAAAAAGGAACCAAATATGAAGCAGAACCAGGAGCGGTTCTTTCTCCAGGTAAGCACCTTTAATTTAATTTATTTCATCATTAATGTCTTCTTTAACCCTGCAGTATTTGGGTGGTTAATTTTTATTATGCAGTTTTTTGGCGATAAAGTGATTATTATTACCCTCTCAATGATCCTTTTCTCCTGGATTTTTTAATTATATAAAATATAAATATTTATTTTTGTAATATATATACAAATGTATATGATATAGGTTATATTTTTTTTACATCTTTCAAATAAAAATAATCCCTTTAAAGGACATCTAAACCGTAATATGGAAACATAACAATTTCTAAATACTCAGTTTCAGATACTAATATTTTTAAATTTAGTAAAATCCTGCTCAAATTAACTTTACATATGGCACCAAACCAAATGGTTTCTCTCTTTTATTTACTTAGTTTCACAAATGATCATAATATCTTCTTGTTCTTCTGCATTTGGCGCATGAGTTGAATTGCCAGTTTAACTTAATCCTTGTAAACAATGACAGAATGGATTGTTTTGGGAAATATTCTGAAGTTTCTGTCCTTTTGTTTTCAGAAAATGGGAGAATTCAAGGAGCCAAAGCAGCCAAACCTGGTGAATATTTGTCCGTTTTCCCCTTAATCTCAATTTAACAGCATCTAGTTACGTCAAATGAACAAATTAGATGCATGTTGTTATTATAGTTTTAGGTTGGCTAAAACCACTGATTAGTTTCTTTAGTTGAAAAAAAATTACTTTTTTGTGTGTTTTAGTCAAAAAAATTTTAATTTTTATTTGAAAAATCTTAACTTTATTTTTTGTGTTTTGGTTGTAATTTTAAAAATATTTTTATTTTCTTAGATTAGTTAAAACAAAGAATTAGTTCATTTGAAAAAATGTCTTCCTTAGTGTTTTGGTCTGAATTTTTTATTTATTTTAGTTTGATTAAAACCCAGAATGTGTTTTTTCGTTGGGGGGGAAAAAAACTTTTTCAGTGTTTTGGTTGTAATTTTTAAAATATTTGTATTTTTTAGGTCTGTTGAAACAAAGAATTACTTTCTTTACCTGAAAAGATTTAACTTTTCTTAATGTTCTGGTCCTAATTTTTAAAATGTGTGGATGATAAACATTTGTTTTGGTTGGCAGACTGTGGGCCAACAGGACACTGGATGAAGAGGCTAAAATCTGGTAAATTTACTGTGAGCATTTTAGTGTCTTTGTGTCGCTGTGAGATGCTGGTCTACTGACAAATTCAGTAAAATATTAAAGGAAAATTTATACAGAGATCCAAAACTGTCACAGGATTCCTTGACTTACACTATTTTAGGGTTATAAAAGTTTATTTTTATATGAAAATTAACACTAATTTCTAAAACATTATGTTTGTCTTTCCTATTGTAAGTTTTTTAATCTTATAAAACTTCTGTTACATGTTTTATATAACCTGTTGGGATATAAAATGTTTTTAAAGAGGGATGTTCTTTTAATTCAAATTGAAAGTTGGATTTCTTTAAACTTTTTACTGATTTGTTTAGAAGACGCTAAATAAAATTTAAAATGAATATTTTCACTCTTTAGGGAATGGAGGCGGTGCAAAAGCAAACAAACCTGGTATGAAATGTTTCTTTATTTCTGCTTTTTTATATACTTTTCTTATTTTTTGTTCTGATCTTTATTTTTATTTTCCTTTTGTTTTTTCTGATTCTGTCTTCTTTTCCTTTTTGTTTTTCATGTAATTTTACCTCATTACTTTATCCTTTCAACTTTTTACTCTTTTCTTTTTTTTCTTGTCTTTATTTTTGTTTATTTTTATGTAATTTTACTAGATATTTTAATACATATTTTTTTCTTTTTATAATCCATTTTAAATTTTCTTCTTTCTCTCCAGATCTCTCTTGCTGTAAAGTAATTAGTCTTGTTCTTCATTTGGTTTATTTACCTATATTTTGTTTTTATAAGAAATCATTAAATTTGATTATTATGTGATTTGAGCTTTAGTCAAATAAACCCTGATGGAAAAAGGAAGAAGTTATTCTTCATGCATGCAGCAGGTTGATCCGTTTACCAATTTCTCAGCTCAATCTGAATAAAATTATGTACATTTTTAGGAGGATTCAACTTTCCTGGACTCAGTAATGGACATGGAGCAGGTAAATTTCCTTGGTTAGACTTGTCCATGTAACTTATATTCAATGGCTATAAGTGGATTTGTACCATCAGGTCTTGCGTATCCCTACGGAGGAAGCATTGCTCAGCCTGGTAAATGCTTTTATTTTGTAGGAGTTTTGGGGAAAATGATCATTTTAAAAATGTGGGCCGCACTAAAGTGATCTGTTTGGGTGCAGGTTACGGACAAGGCGCCTCCCCTGCAGCTGGATACGGAAACCTATATGGAGGTTTGACGTTAAATCCGACTCCTTACATGTTCAGAACTATATTCTCTGTCTTCATGTTCAGTTTTTTTAAGGTCGGTGTCTTTAAATGAAAATGTAAGTAGGAGAATATTTGAACATTTTGTGCAGAAAATCAGTTTTGGTTTATATTTCTTTGTGCAGCTCTTGGTCAAATTTTGCCTGCTGCTGAACAGTCGGGTATGAACAACGTGACAACAGAGAAGATATTTAGCTAAAAATGTCACTAAATGTATGAAAATAATCTATCGATTTACAGGTGGAACCTCTCAGGTTTCATTTGGTGAAGCTCCTGCTGGAATTGATGGTGAGATGTTGTATTTTTTTATTTAAATTAGAACAATGCATATTAATAACAGCAGTTAGCATCATTGTAAATGTGCCAGAGTTGGCATCAGAGCTTATTTTCATCTGTTGGCAAAAGAACCCAGATTGTTTTTAATGTTAAGATGTAGATAAGAGAAACTGTTCTTGACTGTTCTTTTGTGCATACTGCTGCAGTTCCTCTCATTTGTTTTGCATTAACTCATAAAGGAATAAGTCAGTTGGAGGCTCAGCCTGCAGGCCTTCTTCCAAACGGAGCGCCTCCTGGTGGTCAG
The DNA here is from genome assembly GCA_010277015.1 of Poeciliopsis turrubarensis. NCBI lineage: Eukaryota > Metazoa > Chordata > Actinopteri > Cyprinodontiformes > Poeciliidae > Poeciliopsis > Poeciliopsis turrubarensis. Next base: position 43,062 of record VMRN01000369.1, read on the forward strand.
ACGCTTGGACTGACTGCAGAGAAATCGAACTCCAAATACGGTGAGCTTCATTTAGCAGCAGAGCATGTCTAACGTGATCTGTCCAGTCAGACGTGTCGGTCTGTCCGTGCTGCTTCAGGTGTTGGCGGGCTGCAGTTTGGGGAACCCGTCCATGTGGGAACCAATGGGGTGGGAAACTACGGTACGTGTGCAACAGCTGTGAGGTTTCACCTCCATTCCTGCTTGGTGATTTGTCTCATGTCTGTTCAGGTTTTGGCCTTAACTCCTATCTGCCTGCAGGCGACGGCAAAGCAACTGGAAAATACGGTGAGAACTCGGTTATTAAGAACGATTACTCATTTAAGGGAACAACTCAAACAAACCAATTTTTTTTATCAGTCATCAATATGGAAGCCCATTACTGCCATGAAAGAAAAAATAAAAGCCCAACAGGTAGTCATGCTTGAGTTTGAACGTCCAAATTTGGACTTTGATCATCATAATTGAAATAAAGGAATAACTTTGACTTTTAAACTCATGATTGATGTAAAAGGTTATATTTATGATTTAGAAAGTCTTAATTTTGACTTTCAAAGTAAATTTTGAGATAGAAAGTCTCATAATTATGAGAAATTCTGTCATAATTTTGACAGAAATTCAAAATTATGAGGTAGGAAGTCAAAATTTCTAGTTCTATAAGGAGGCTTGCTCCTGTGGAAGCCTGTGTCTGATAATTGTGACTTTGAATCTTGAAATTATAACTTTCAGTGTACATCTTACCTTTCAGAGGAAAAGTGAAGTTCAAACAAACCTAACAATTGAAATAGCAAACAAAGTGCAAAGCATTATTTTTTGATAACTTCTGTCTGTGAAATACTGTTATTGTTAGAATAAAACTCTGTGCTTCCTTTTTTAAATTTAAATTAAACATAACCAAAAAACTGATTCCTTTTAGAACAAAATTATTTCTATTAATTATATTTTTCTTCTTTTTGTTCAGGATATGGAGGCGTCCTAAACGGTGGGCAGCTGTTAGCCCCGGGTAATAATGGAAATATACCAGGTAAAAATGGTGCAAACTTGAATCTGTAGTGATTTTAACAATTAAAACTCAAACGTTAGTAATCCTTTCAGGTTATGGGACTCTTCCTTATGAAGCTCAACCAGCTGGATTTACTCCTGAAGCGATTTCTGCTGGCCAATATGGTAAAAATGTTAAAACTATGAAATATTAATGGAATAACCCTTAAGATAAAAAGTCGAGAAAATACTACAAATATTATGGTAATTTGCAGGAGAAACATAAGCAAATTAGGGCCAATGGAAATATAAACTCAAAACAATACACTTCTTTTTTTATTTATGGCTTAATCCATTAACTTAATTTGTTCTATTAATTTTAACATGAATGCCGGTATCAACCATGTGAAACTGTCATTAAATGTGTAGTACGGATCTGAGAAAAAAAAACTGCATGGATATATTCTGCTAATTTTCTGTCATTCAGGCAACATTGGATCACCGTATCATCCAGCCCGTTCTGGATTTGGATATAACGGGAAATCAGCTGCAAAATATGGTGAGACTGATCAAACACAACAAAAAGATGCATAAAAAGCTTTAAAATTGATTTCATCAATTCAAAGTTTACAAATTGTAAAGTTTACAGGTTCCTGCGCTAAGCTAACATTAGCATGTTTGCTCTGTTTTCATATGACTTGTTGATAATTCAGCTTCTTGGATATTTTGACACTGCAAAAACACCAGATCTCACAAAGTAGTTTTCATTTAGTTTCTAGCACAAATATCTTAATTCACTTGAAATATAATGAAAACAACTTATATGTGTTAGAACGATATCAGAGCTCGTTGTAACTCAAAAATCCTTAATATTGATGACAAAATACTAGTTTTTTTGGAAAATTATTTCACTTATAATATGGGAAAAATGTTTTATGAGTTAATTAATCGTTGCTTTCATCACAGTGAAAACTGATTGGTGTTTCAGTCGTTACGTACAGGAAGCTGCAGCAGTCGCTTAAGTTTATTCTGTAAATATCATAGCGAAGTAATGAGTACATTTTGAATAAATGAACTTTAAGTAAAGGTTGGATTTTTCGTCCAGTGTAAGATTTTGCAGGTTTAGTTAATTTTGAGGTGTTTTGTTTGTTTTCTGAACTCGATGCAGGTGGTGGAGACGTTCCCTATGCGCCACAGATTCTTGGTTTTGGAGAAGCAAAATCAGGAAAATACGGTTTGTTTTATAAAATGTTGTGGGTGTTTTCAGATTATCTGTTGCTCTCCAGATTTTAATTTAATTCAACCCCAGCAGGTAAACAGGAAGCTCACCAGTCTCAGCCTCTTGAATCTGCAGCAGGAGGTAGAAAACATGAAGAATGCATTATTAAAACTCTTATGTTGGGTTAAAAATGTGGTGCATGATTGGCTTTTGGAGATACGACTGGTTTGATTATGACCATCAGCCTCCTAGGCAGAATTACCTTACTGCGGGAAGCAGGTTTTACTAAAATGAATAAATAAATGGATAAATAAAACCAACTTCTGTTTTATTTTATGTTTTTATTGTAATCATCATCAGCATTTGCAGTCCCAGGTAGGACTGGGTCTGTAATATATGCTAAATTAACTAATGCAGCTTTGCTAATGCTGCAGGATGGAACTTTTAATTAATTTATTTTTCACATATATGCTGTTTTGACATCAAGGTAAAAGATAATCTGGGTAAAAAATCTTGAGCTTCGCTTTCATTTTGCCAACGCTCCCAATCTCAACTCGAAACAACCAATCAGAGCCAAGAGGCGGGTCTTAGCGCTGCCAATCATTCTCCATCCTAGCATTTACAACAACTAGTTTAGCCTGTTGTAAATGCTGAAGCTAGTTAGCATTGTGACTGCGGATAAACAGTTTTTCTGTAACTGTAAGTATTTTTTCTGCCCTTAGCATATTTTGTAGTACATGAGGATGATTGTCAACGCTAAGGCCCTCCTCCTGCCTCTGATTGGTTGGAGCAATGGATTTATTTTCTGCAATGCTAGCTCAGTCAGATCAATATTTGTGCAGATTTTACAGAACATGGTGAGAGTTGAAACAAACGTAATTTATTTTTATCTCAAAGTTACGCATTCCAGCTTTAATTGAACTCCTCTTCATTTGTTTTTTGTGATGATTAGAGAACGCCGGCTACTTAAAAGGACAGGTGAAGGCAGAAGGTGAATCAGACAACATAATTGAAACAAAGAGCTGTTAAAGCATAAATAAGTATGTAAAGTTTAAATCTTCTGTAGCGGTTGCATTTCCTACTCCCAATCCGTCCCTGGAGGATTTGCCGGACCTTGTTGGCTCCTTCACACCGGATGAAGGTGTCCAGGATTTATCCGACGGCACAGCGGGTTTACTGGACTCTTTACCTGCGGCGGACATGCGGGGTGAAGCTCACCTGTCTGAGAATCCGGACGACCTGCAGCTGCCGCGGCAGATTCAAATTCAGCAGCAACTCAAGCTGCATTTCCACCCTCAAGGCAAGTCCTGGAGTTTGTTTTATTCTAATTATTAGCTATTAGACCTTATTTTAGTGTTGTAGTTTAGCTGCCATCCACCAGAGGGCGCCGCTGGTCATCTGACTTGAAGCAGAGACGGTAACAACGAATCAAAGATGGCGGTGCCATAACCTACCATAACAAGAACTTATTAATCGATAACTTGCACCATAATTCTCATTTAATAGCTCTTTCTTACAAAAGTAATCTTCAATATATTTTATTGGATTTATTTTTATTTATTTATTTTTGCTTTGGCAGGTTTAAATTTTACAGAATCGTCACATTAAAGATGGATGCCTGGCATGTTTTTAAAACCCATTTACAACCTTTTATCACCTTTAGGAGGAAAGAAATATGACTTGAATGGATTCTTTGGGAACAGTGACCATCAAGGTGAGCATTTACTCTAAATAGCTTTTTGAGTTTATTCAGTCTTTTTCCTGACTATTTTATTTCTTTTCTCACATAGATTGACTCAGCTGAGAAAACATGTTCCCTATTTCGTTGTTTTCAGTGTTGTGTCCTGTTTGTATGTTCTTTGCATGGATGTCGGCCATTTTTATGCGATATCATCGGATGACTTACTGAATTACCAAACTGCAACATTCATTAGCCTCAAAATAATGAATTTAGAAATCAATTAATCTTGAATAAGTAGTGTTTCTGCGACAATGTAAGGTTTTCGTCAGGCTTTTACATGCATGTTAATATCTTGTTACATTGTTTTATTTTGGACAAATGCAGCAGAACGTGTGTAAAATGCTAAAGGTAAAACAGTTGAAACATGGGCTTTCCATCTCTACTATAAAACAAAAATATGACAAACTTTTCTGTAAGAATTATAATTTTGGGGTTATTTTCATGGGATAATGTTGACATCTAACTATTTTGGTTGTGTCTTTATTTTATTCTAAACCAGTTTTTATTTTTTATTTTGATCGTTTTTGTATCTTGAGTGAGTTACTATCCTAACATATGAAGTGACGCCTAAATTATTTGAATTTATTCATCCACAAAATTAATTGATAAATACAATTTAGTTAAATTTTAAAATATATTTAATCCTTTTTTTTCTGCATAATTGAAGATGTTTATCAGAGCATAAATAAAACCCCACGCCATTGTTTAGGGAAGGGATGCAAACTGGTAGAAGGGGAACTGACCTGCAACCAGTTTTTATTGTCTATTTTATTTTCCTCTTTGTATGCAGATGAAATCTTCCACCATTATGATCCAGTTCTGTTTTACTGTGTATATTTGCAGCAGCTCATTTTGTACTGTTTCCCATTCATGTTTAATAAAGCTGTTATTTTTAAATCTTTCCTTTGCATACGGCAGCAGTGGTTCAGTTTGATCTAAGAAAGTCAAAAAGTTTCATAAATATTGGAAAGTATTTGATTAAAACAACCAAATCCCAACTTTGTGTCATTTGCTTTACATTTTCTCAACTTATAATTTTTTTTTATTTTGGGCAAAACACAAAATCTTACCAAGTATTTTTGTTTCAACTTCAAATTTCTTTCAGCAAGATGGAAGTTTGTTTTAAATCAATAATAATGAGTAAATAGTGGTAAAGTACTGAGTCCATTAGCAGATTTATCTTAATTTATAAAAAATCAAAAATGTCTTTTTTTGAGTGAAACTAGTGCTTTTTGTCAATATTTACTTAACACTTTGTTTTTGCAGTGTAACTGTACTATTCCTCTTCACAACACTGCAAAAACATAAAATCTTACCACATATCTTTGGTCTAATTTCTAGTTAAAATGTTTTAGCACACTTTAAATAAGAAAAAACTAATTTAAAAGTAATTTTTTCAGCAAAGATATAGGAGCTTGTAGTCAATAATTCCTTAATATTGATGAAAAAATACAAACTCCACTGGCAGATTATTTCACTTTTAGGTTAAATAATCTGGCTTTCTAAAAGGTACTTAGAAATATCTTGAGTTTTTGCAGTGTAGCTTCACCGTTTCTCTTTAAAGGAACTTCCGTGAAGTTAAAGCGCCAGTTAGTTATTAACAATGACAAGGAGAAGCTGCATCAGTGCACATGTTCTTTTGCAGGGATTACCCCAGATTAGGAATAAAAGCCGCCTGCTGATTGGCTCGGCTCGAGCCGTGCCACTTGCAGCTCAACAGGTTGCATGCTTGGACTTGCACCTGTCCGGCGATGGACCTCAGAGCGCCCGGGGTTTTCTGCAGCTCATGCGGGAGCCGTGGCTGAGCGGCCTGAGCGTTGGGATGTAACCGCAGAGGAAGTGGTAGATTACCTGCCGTGATGGGGCTTCACCGGGGTCCGCGGCTCTTGGACTTCACCAAGACGCCGCCGCACCTGCAGTTCAACAAGTACGTCCTGACAGGATACCGGCCCGTTTCCACCGCGCCGGACTGCCTCAGGAGCCTCTTCTACATGCACAACGAGCTGGGGAACATCTACAGTCATGGTAGGCTGTTAAAAACTATGTTTAGACATCTGTGGAAGACCATGTCTGCCACTATGATGGGAAAAAAAAGAGAAACGTCTCATGTCTCATTTTTATAAATAATTACGAGATACAACATGAGGAACATTTTCACTCATAGCAGGTTCCTCAAGTTAATTAAAAAAAAAAACACAACTCAGTATTTCTATTTAGGAAACTGTGGAAGAACATTTCTGCCAGTCTGATGAAGAAAAACAACTTCTATCTCATAATATTTAATAATAATTGAGATACAGGCTGGGGAACATTACACTCATGGTAGGTTCTTCAAGTTAATGAAAAAAAAGTTTGTTTAGGAGTGTATGGAAGACAATTTCTGCCAGTCTGATAAAATAAAACTTGTTTCATTATTATATTTAATATTAATTTTACAATATTTTCATTATATATATTGTTATGAACCTTCTTGTGTATTTAATAAAGGTGATAATGAGGAAGAGATTATCTCAGAATTATGACTTGATGTCTCAAAATTATGAGATACTAAAACATAATTATAAAAAGGCATCTCATAATTTTGAGATAGCCATCATAATTATGACTTATCTCATAATTTTGAGATACTAAGTTACATGACTTATTAAGGGAAACACTAATCCATAATTATGAGGTAATCTCAAAAGTATGTGGTACTGTCTCATAATTTTGAATTTACTTTCCCTTTGGGATTAAAAAAGTATTTTTAAATTTGAATTTCTCATTATTTAGAGATTAGCAACATCATAATCATGAGATATAAATATTTTTCTCTCCATCAATGTGGCATTAATGTTCTTCCAAAGAATCTTGACCACAACTGAACAAAATGTAAAAGCATCAGAATAAGTGATGAAACTGCTTTAGCTAATTGGGATGTACTATGGAGGAAGAGCTCAGTTCAGCACATGGTCTACTTTCACTTACGCCGGTCACACGCATCCCTCAGGGAAGTGTAATGAGGATATGGGGTATTATCTCTAATCTGCCCCAGGAAGCCCAGAGTTGGAAATATCCGACAGTTAACTGGGCCCTTAAAGGTGACTCCTGCTGGGGAACATCAGTCACCTGCAGACTGAGGCAGAATATTACCCATTTGATTAGTTTTTCACTTTTTACTGGTAAAATTTTAAATTTTGGAGTGGGGAAAAATAGTTTTTTTTCTTTTTGTCTTGTTTCCAACGTGGCCTTAAGGTCATTAACACTAACACTCTTACTGAGAGGAAGTGAAGAGGTATTAGCATTAAAGTGCCCCATGTGTTGGAGCCGCTGCCACTTTGTATTATTTTTGTCTTATCAAAATATAGAGGAAATACTTTATTTCCTGACTTCAGCTTCATCAGAGGATGTTTCTGATTAAATGTCACAACAAAAAGTCAGCAGTACTCAAAAATTTTACTCAAATAATACTAGCACTACTTCAACATATGTATACTGAAGTAAAAGTAAAAAGTGGCCGTCCCCGACATTACAAGAGTAAAATGAATTTGGAAAAAAAAAGCATGTCAAGTAACCGATCAAAAATTTAAAGTAATTTATGTATACAGCATAATTACAAAATAAAATCATTCACATTTTTTAAAATTAATTTTTATCAATATAAAACTTTAACAACTGAAAATTCTTTAAATGTTTGACTTCTCAAACTCAAAAACTTTCCAAATGTTGAATATTTTCAACTTTTGAAACTGAGATTTCCATGAAATTATTCTTAAAACTTTTCTTTTTGCTCCTTTTTTTCTGAAAATATAATTGAAAAGTCAAAAATTTGACTTTTCAAATTTAAATTAATCTTTTTGTTTGTTTGTTTTAGAAAAAACTTGGAAATTCCCGAGTTTCAAATACTGAAAATTTTTGATTTTTTAAGGAGATTTCTGAAATAGACTTCCAAATTTTTTGCAGAAATTTCCTCTTCCGTTTGTTATGCAAGCACTCTGAAATGTTCCTGTTTTTCTAGAAGGTTTCTGAGATCAATCTCAAAATGTTTTTTGGTTTTTTTGGCAGAACTTTTTTTTGACAACTGTCCTAATACTCTGTCAGAGATACTTCATATTAACATTTCTCAAGTAAATGCAGCTGATTTCCCAACTCCGGCAGTATCTTCCTGTGTTACAGGATGTTCAGGACTTTTACCCAGGTTTTCTCCATCCTCCCAGGCATCCCCTTCCTCCTGTTCCTGGTGCTGCTGCCGTACAGTATTCCCTGGATGGAGGTGGACAGCACCTGGATCTGTGTCGCCCACTACCTGGCCTGCCTCTGCCCCACCATTGGCTCAGTGCTCTACCATGTGTTCATGAACCACATTGGCGGTGAGCATGTGTATGACACTCTGCTCTCCCTGGACATGATTGGGGTGTGCCTCGTTAACACTCTGGGTAAGAATCCAGAAGGAAAGTTCATTTAATGTGCATTAACTTTGCTTTTCAAGACACAGTCAGCAGGTAAACCTGTCACAATAAACAATAAACCAATTCATCACACGACAAATCAAAATGAACGCTATAATTTCCATTTAGACAGCAGTTGTTGGACTTTTATCCCAGCATTTGACAGCCAGAGCTAAATAGCTAGCTTGTGCTATTTGCCACTTTTTTAATGTTTTTTTTTCTGTCAAAACTGAATTATTATTTATTGAAATACAATTTTGCTTACCAAGACTTCATTATCTATTTTAATTATTATATGTGTCTATAATATTTTGAACTTAAAAGGGCCTCTTGTCTCTTTAAATCCAAATAAGCAGCTTCTGCTGACCACACCCTGGAGCTTTGCTTGGGTTGCTAGGTGATGGGCTGTGGTTGCTAGGTAACCATGGAACTGACTTACTGGAGGGGGGCTGGGGGGTTAAGGGCTTATTTCCTAGACAAAATGGCTGCTTGTTTTTTATTTATTTTATTTAATTTTATTTTTTAAAGGTCTTGGACAGTCAGAATCAAATGGAAGCATTAAAATCCTGGAAAATCTGAATTTGCATTACGGCCAGTGCTAAAATTTTTAAAAATAATCTTTGTTGATAGTAAAAAGGTTTGATAAAACAACAAAATCTACATTAACATAGAGCTAAATAAATACAGCAAACAGATCAAAAAGTATACATATAAACAAAAAGCTTTGTCACAAAAAAATTTAGTTTTCTTAACTGCTTTGCTCTTTTGATTTTATGCATATAATTTTCAACTAATATTGGATTGATAATGTAAAAATGTTTGTTTTATTAAGGGTATAAAAGAAGGATCTGAAACATGTCATATCGGTCTTGTCCAGGAGCTCTTCCCATCATTTACATCACCCTGCTGTGCTACCCGGCCGTCCAGCGGGCCGCCATGTTAGCCTACATCCTCCTGTCGGCCTACGGGATCTACTGCGCCACCACGGCCAACACAAACTTCCTGCGCCTGCGGGCGTTCATCTGGCAGGCGTTGTTCCGCGTCAGCCTCTTCCTGTTCCGGGTTTACGGCAGCGGCGTGGGCAGCCCCGACTCGCTGCGGCTCTTCGTCATCATGGACACCCTGGCCGTGCTGGGCGGGCTGGTCAACGTGATCCAGATCCCTGAGCGTTTCAGCCCCGGCCTGTTCGACAACTGGGGGAACAGCCACCAGATCATGCACGTCATGGTGGTCTGCTCCATCGTCTACCTGCACTGGGGAACCATGGAGGACTTGGCCTGGATCAAGACCTTCCAGTGTCCCGCTGGGTGAAGCTCTGACCCAGGATGCTTCCGTAGATTCGGTTCGATTGGGGACAAAAATTGCGACATTTGTTACAGTTTCACCTGCGGTTTGCTTTCTACGGAAGCCAAGAGTGGGTTTTTTCCCGCATATACCTTTTCCCAATGGTTTTCCCAAGATAACTACCATATTTTTCGGACTATAAGCCGCTACTTTTTTCCCACGCTTTGAACCATACGGCTTATAGTCTGGTGCGATTTTTCTTCCTCTTTAGCAGGAAGTGAATCATTGGAAGTCAAAATGGAAAATCATAGAAAAAAGCGCTCATTTTCATTACGTTTCCATTTTTTAAATATCACTTTGTGGGTGCGGCTTATAGTGAGGTGAAAATACAGTAGTTAATTTCTCCTTAGTTTTCTGGAGAAAACCCGTTGATTTTTCCAGTGGTTTTCTGGAGATTAGTTCATTTCTTGATATAGTTTTCTCAAGATAACGAGCTAAACATCGTTTTCGAAAAACTTGTTGCCACAAAGAATGGAATCAGGTTGAACAAACATCATCTCGTAATCTTAAGAAAACAAACTTTTCTCCAGATTAACTCGTTATTTGGAGAAAAAACATCTCAAAACGTACATGCAGAAAATGTCCGCTCTTGGCTTCCGTAGCTTTCACACAAACCAAACCCTTTGAGGCTGTTCCCCTCCTCACCTGTGGTGGCACTGCACTGAAAACCACTTAAAGAAACGACATGTAGACCTTCTCCTTTGCAAAGTGTAAACAAAAATGGCATAGCATCAAATTTTAGTTGTAGAATTTCTTTTTATCAAAACACCTACATCTCGTTTCTCCCTCTAATGCTAAATTCACTTGTTTGTTTTGATTGTATTTACCCAGAATGCTGTGCACGGCAGTTCACTTCCTGTTTTGGAGGGTATGAATTCAAACCACATCAGAGTTCATTTCACCCAAACCAAGATTTAAGTTTGTAAGTGGACCAGAATTAACTTTTTTTGTCTGCATTAGTTTGATGACACATTCATGCCTCCCCAAACGGACTAGAGATCTATTAAACCGGACTAAACAGAGCTGCTGTGAACGAACCCTTAAAATGCACTTTAGTTCTAGCTACTCAAATTCTTTTCAGCATTAGTTTTTAATGCCAGAGAAGAAGAGGAACCAACTGCACTGTTACTGATATCGCTGTATCAGATGAAAATCCTGAGTTACTTGATTCATAGTTTGCTGATCTGCAGCCGTTTCTGGGTCATGACCCATAATAACAAAAGTCTGTAAAGTTGCAATGCACAATAAAGATTATTTTTTTATATCTTGGGCTGATGTGTTTATTTCATGCATGATAGGAAGTGCACTGAGTCTCAGCAGCATGGTTCTCCTGTTTAATCTCAAAGAAAAATTAGCTGTATATACACTTCAAACACAAAAGAAAAATCTCTGAAATTAAATCTGGATTTGGCAACAACTGGATTATTGATATTTCCTGGCTCCTGCAGCTTTTCGAATCAAAAGCACCAACCCACTCTAAACTGCATTCGGTTAGGTAGAAATATGGCCACTCAGAGAAACGAATCACTTCGGTTTTACAGAAGTGGAAAAACTTTTGCTACTTCTGCTGATTTGTTTCAACGACACAGAATCACTGCAATGCTGTGAATCGGGTCAGTCTTCGCCTGAGCTGCTGTCGTCATCGGCGTCCGACAGGTCGGCGATGGGAAACCGCAAGATGGCGGCGACTCCGCTCAGCTGGGTCAGTTCTGAGGAAACAGTTCGGGATATTAATAACTCAAAAACACCAATAGATTCCATAAAAATACATAAAAATGGAGTCGGGATCAAACAGCACATTTATCTTCGAGATGAAATGGTAAATTTGCTTTTTGCATTGCATTAAAAAATAGAAAATAAAATTAAGATGACGCAGTAAAATTCAAACATTTTAAAGGTAAATTTTCAAACTTTTCCAGCACTTTGGAGACAAAAACAATAAAACAAACAAGAAAATACACTTTCAATTCATTATTACATATAATTTACTACTGTTAGTAAAAAGAATTAAGATGGAAGCTATCAAAATGTTAACATTCAGAATTATTTAGTAAATAAATGCTGTTTAAATGTGAAAAATAAGTGAAACTGATGTGACTGTAGCATTTATTATGTAGACAAAATATTTGCAACTTACGTTCACCAGAGACATGAAGGCTTGAGAATATCCTGCATGGGAAAAAAAACCCAAAAATGGACAAATCAACTGATCAATAAGTATTAATAATGTCAAATATCTCAGTAACATACAGTTGAAGGGTTAAATATATACAGTATTTAAATATTTATGTTAGTTACCGGACGTTTCCTCCGTTGTCTCTCACGTTGTCCACCAGCCGGACGTATCGACTGCGTGTCTGGATGTCCTGATGTCTGAACGCAAAACAAAAACAAAACACAGAAGAGAGAAAAGAGAGTGAGAAACGATAAACGATTTCTAAATGCTCTCATTTCCCGACTTGAGATTCAAGAGTTATCAAAACCTTTTAGTCACATTTCAAAACACAAAAACAAAACTTCACAGAAATGTTGATTGGTTGGTTGGTTGGTTGGTTGGTTGGTTGGTTGGTTGGTTGGTTGGTTGG
>VMRN01000370.1:0-55215 GCA_010277015.1 Poeciliopsis turrubarensis
GGGCCAAAGACCGGACCAGCAGGGGCTTCCCACTGATCGGTTTCACGGCTTGCTCCATCAGAGGGTGGTCCTTCACAAACATCAGGGTTGAGTCTGGGATGTCATGAGAGGTCCTCACACTTTTGTTTCGCATTTCATCATTAATACACTGATAATACAGATCAGAGAGCATGTGAGACTGGTAATTTTCATTGCTTTTATTTAACATTTATTTAGTGCTTACTGAACCAGGGTAGGGCTTAGGCACTGCTTCTGTGTATGTCACCCAGCAGCCAGAATCACTCAAGGTCAGAAAGGTCCCTCTGAAAACTTGCTGGATATCTGACAGCTTATAGGTGCAGACAGCGGACTGACTGCAGGAACTGGACAGCTTCCTGCAAATGAGGTCCTGTTACTACCAGCTCAGAACACCATTAACCCTAGACGCCAGGGAGACAACCACATCAGAAATAGTGGGGTCTAGGCTACTCAATTATACAGAAACTACCCTGACCCCCTGCCAGAGGTCTCGTTTCTCAAACAACTTATGTGGTAAATAAGTAGACAGTGTATTTCTGAACATATGATCGTTAATAAAAACCTGGTAAACCCAAAGGAATTTTTTATCAATGAAACTAGAACTTTATTAGGACGTTCAATGGCAACATTTGAAATACCCTGTGAAAATGCTCATAACTTAACTTATATGAAAGGAACCCTAGATGCAGGAATCTCTTTACCGTAACATCATGGCAGCTGAATCACAGAAGTTCATTTATTTTAAACACGGTACAATTGGGAGATTAAGAGGTTAAAATCTAAATTCTATGAACATTGAAACTTGAAGAGACATGACTTACAAGTTTGAGGTGAATATTGCGTAGAAGACATTGTCCATCAAGTTATTTTCATCTTGTTGAAAAAAGATGTCCTGCACCAGAGACTGTGAACCTTTGTCTCCAAACGGGCAGTCCAGATGCGCTTTTAGGAAAGAAGTCCACTTCTTTTGCAAAGTTCTCAGTCCTCCTAAGTCACTCTGAATACACAAAAATCTCAGACTTTAATACTCATTCATGTGGTGTTTTAACAGAAGCTAAACATTTAGAGACGTACTTTACACACTCGTGCAACTCTCGACAGTCGCAGCACGTGCCGTTCTTCAACAGCCTTCTCAGTGAAGAACAAGAACACGTTGTCGTCCTCATTGTTCTCTGAAATTTTCTTCATTTCAGCCATGTGTATGGAAATCATCTTGGGGTCTGAGTTCAGATCATTTCAAACATGGTATTAGGTTTTGCAGGGTGATTTTAATGTGAAAGACACTTTAACTGGGTCAAGTGGCCACCTCACCATAGAGCCAAGACTGTTTCTCTTCAGTCCTTATGGGATTCTGCCCATGTCTTTGGAAAATCTCTTTTAATCCCAGGAAGTCTATAGAAGCAGCGGTATATAACATGTTTCCTGTTGATCACAGAGGAAAAGGCTTTACAATATTTGAAATTCATCATTACAAAAACATTCCTTCAACATGTGTGGAGCTACTGGAGAAAAAACTGGATGCAGTTAAGATGTCTCTTGCTGGACAAAAGCTAGGTTTAGATAAAGCTTCAAAATGTGAGCAAGAGACAAAAATAATTTAAGTCAAACAGGCTGTTTATCAGCTGATTACAAGTTGAAAACCAAAAAAAAAAAAAAAACCCCGTTGGATTTGCATTGGATTTATGCAAATGCTATTTTGGCCTCCTGAAGACAAAAAAGTCTTCCTGTCAGAAAATGGCAAGCAAGAAATTAGTTGCAGTAAGGCTGTTTCCCAACCTTGTAGCCCAGTGGACTCGGATTGATTGGAGGCCAAAATTAAAATTTGCTAAATTTTTCACTAACATTTCACTTTAACACTGCACTGTGACAAACCAACCAAACCCATGACCTTTTTGGGGACAAAATTCCCAAATGGTAAATCCAAAAAACTGTCATCACCACGAAACCAGATGAGTCAGCCTTTCAAGAATTCAATGAAGGGTCTTTCTCATGAAGACGGGACATGCAAGAGAAGGACTTAAGGAAGAAAAATGCCTTCAAAGGTCACACCTCCATTTATTTGGATTTATAACAGTATTTCTGCTGTTTAGAGTTTGCAGATATCTGGTACATCAAAAAATTTATAACAGATTGGGCTTACTAGCGAACACTCAAACCGAGATGCTGTGGGACAGAGAAGCAAGCTGGATGTGATTCTTTCTGAGACACGCAGTCCCTCTGAGGACTCTAATGCTCACTACCAGGATGGAATCGATCTTGGAGATGCTGCTCGTTTACATCTGGTGGAATGGCCACACTAATTTGGATGATTAGAAAGAACAGAGAAGTTTTGGTAAGACTTTCGGGGAGATCAAAATTTAAAGTCTACCTGACCTAAAGCATTCTGTATCTGTACTAGCTTCCCTGTGTTGGCCTTGGACTGGCTATCTCAAATCTACTCAAAGATATGTAAACAAAGACCCTCCTTCCTACCTCCTCACCTCACTCCCTTCTGAAATCATTCATGTCACTATGGAGCAGAGCACTCCCAAGGACCTGCTCTTAGATAACTCCATCATATCAGAGACTGTTGCTTGGGAGACCGAGCGGCATGCAAATGCAATACACAAATGGCAAACAGATGCACTCCATGATGTCATGTCTTTGTATCATCTGAATGTTGCTACATGGGCATACTTCCCTGATGTGACTTTTCCTCTTTTCCTTGCCCTGTCTGTCTTAGAATTAGAACAAAGTTACAGTCAGAGAAACTCATCTCGAGAAAATGCTCATTGGATTAGTACTTCTCAAATAATGAGGCATGCACCCCTAGGGGGAAATGGTGAGGTGTCAGGGGAGGTGTGAGAAGCAAGAGTTTATTGTTTTTCTTTATGCTTAACTGATAAACATGCCTCTGGTCACCAGATGGCAGCAGTGTGCAAACTAATCAACAGGCTCCGTGTTGTGGAAAATAAATAATTCTGTGTTTTCCTCCATCTCTTTTAGCTAGTTGCAAAGCTGAAGCTAAAGGAAATTATATGTTGTGAAACACCCTCAAAGCTAAGGTTAAAGAAAATGACCCACTGGGGAATGCCCACTTAAGGGCAAAGCTTAGACCAAGGCTAACAGAAGGAATTACAAACTGTTGCTTGATGCCATTTTATTCTGCTAGCTCATAAAGGTAGCACGAGAAATGGCCCAGCTGGAGTTTGGTATTAATAAATGGAACTCACAAATTCAACTCACCAACTCTTCTTCAACCTCATATATCAAGAATTTAGCGAGGAGAAAGGATCATTCTCCACAAATGGAGGACCCATCGAGGATGTGTCAAGGTTAGTAATTTGAAAACCTGAGCAGAAGGTACCAGATGCCGCACTCTTGGTCGACCAACAGAAACAAAAGGTACATAAAAACTTTTATTTGTGTAATTGAACATGGCTAAATTGAGAGGGCTGGTGTCTGAGGTGTTCTGTTCCCAAATTGGAGAGTACAGTATAGTTATGGTATAATTCAGGGATGTTAACAACCTGTTAAAATATCAATGAATTCTTGAAATTAAACAATATTATTGAACATGTTTTCAGTCCCTCCAGGATTCTATTTGTGATCTTTTTAACAATTAAAATCAGAGGGCTTGTGGTACTAATCTGGAAGTATTTGCACATATTTATGATGGGAAAAGTAACTTTTTATGAGCCTCTGTAAAGTGTGAAAACTGGCATGAGGAGGTGAGATATGTTCAGGTTCACGCAGAAAACAGATCATAAAGGCCTGAGAGATTGAAGTAATCTTGCAAGTTGATTTAATGATGATTAAAAAATATAAATTTTGTGTTTTAATGTACTGATGATTATAAAGTAAGTAATTTCTGATTGTGATTTATTGATGATTACATAGTCTTGATGTAATTAAAACTTGAACAATATAATGAAAAATGATAAATTACAAATTGATTATAGTATTAAAATCTAATGATTATTAAAAGCAGTTATGGTAGAAGAAATTTATTAAGAGAGGATTGTGTTTTATGATTATGGTAATCTTATATAAAGGAATGAAATTGAATATAATCATACAGTTGTGAGTATAGGGGGAGTTTGTGAGCACAGAGGCATGTCTGGGCATATCTTAGTCTGTCTTCCAAATAAGGAAGTTCAACCAGGAAGTGATCCCACATGTTCCAGTGAAGATAAACACAAAGCAGAAGTGAAAAGCGAGTTGACCGAACATGGGAAGGCTTGGGTCCTTCCATGAGGTAATCGAATGTTCAAGAAATCACGTATGCCATTCACTGTTAATGCGGTGAATGCACCGCTGTGTGAATCCCCACAAAAGTGGTATCAAAACATGCAGCTCGATCCCGGCATTGGAGCTATTACTTGTAGTAGGATTTGGAGTTATGATGGCAAAGTAAAAAGCGAAAAACAAGCAAAATTTCCAACTGCCAAAACTCAGAGTGTAACTGACACCAACTGCAGCTCCATTAGAGGGAGAAATGAAGTTGATTTTTGAGCCCAAACAATTTTTAAATCGCCATCATGGCCACATATATCACCCTATCGGTATCAAACTGAGTCGTGACATTAACACGCACGCATGCTCCGGTAAAATGTTTTCAAAATGTCTCCAAGTCTTTTGGTTTTCAGTCAAGGTGCTTCAGAGCGAAATCATGCGCCAGGTTAACTGACGCTCTCAGCCATTCATTTTCATACTTTTCCGAAAAATTTGAGCTCAGCGCACACCATTTTCCTCTCATCACTGCAATTACTGTGAGTGAGCTACACTCAGTAATAGTGAGCTCTCATATGCTTTTAACAGTTTTCAAAAACTTATCACGGATCCTGAACGGGAAGGAGTTCTTTGGCCTACTTTTTTCTTAAAAACTGACTGGATGTCTCACAAAGATGGAATTCTTTCTACATCCTCTCTGTCACACACACACATGACAGTTGAGCTGCTCATAGACCTTTTTCACGCTTCCGGGTTTTAAAGCGGATGTGGGGTTGGACAACTTCCGGTGGCTATAGCGTTAGCATTAAAAGGCGAGGAAAATGGCTCAGTCTCGGCGCAGTTGTTTTTGTTCAGTCCCTGGTTGTTCATGTGGGGCAAGAAAACAGCCACATCTGTCCCATCATGCGTTCCCCACGGACCCGGACCAACGGAGGCAGTGGATCCAGGCGAGCCGAAGAGATGAAGGTCCCGACTTTTGCATGAAGACGGGGAGCACTTTCGTATGTAACCGCCACTTCACACTGGAGGATTTTATTAGCGGATCCACCACCAGCCGCCTTAGAAGTGGAGCTGTTCCTTCCCTGTTTGCCTGGAATAACTTCACTGCACCGGCAATGAGAGTCTGCTTCCGAGAGGGCTAAGAAACGGCAGTTTGTCCTCCTCTCTAGAAAGCTAGCAGGCTAAAGATGCTACTGCAGACCATGATTATATGGCACATCCACCCGCAGGTAAACGTCTAATTAAGATAGTACATTGTATATATTTTCCATGTGAGATCATTTTCAGTCAAATATAACTGTTACTATAATAATATTATTATTATTATGACCACATAATAATGAAATTATGAGATTATGTATTTTGTGGAGAGATTATGCTGTTTTTCACAAACTGTACTGGAAAATACATTTCAGAATGTAATCAGAATATAATTGAAAAGTTTAAATTATGTTTGTCTCCAATATTCCACATAATTTGGCAAACTAAGTTAAGCTTCATTACGATGTTTGTGTAGTTCATATACTGTAGCTAGCGGTTAGCTCGCTAAGCTACGTGTTTTCTTAACTTGATAGCGGTGGATGTATTTTTTGTGGAAGAACTTGTATCCTTTCACACGTTTGTTGGTGGATGAATTAGCCGCTGCGATTTCCTCCACATCAGCGAAAGAAAGGGCTGGCAAATTAAGAAAGGACGATGAAAAGGACCGGAGGAGGAGAGCCATTTTTCAGAGTACTTGAATTACAGTCACCAAAACAGGAAGTGCTTTCAGATACAGCTTCCGGTTGCCATGAAAAAGGTCTATTAGAACTACAATGACTGAAGGTTAGAATTAGAACATGGTGGACAATCAATGCCTACAAAAGAGGACAGAGCTGATTGTCAGAACTACAACATGGCAGAACTGTAAGTTACTACTGAGAAGGAATGAGCTGGCCTTTAGAATTACATTGTGTTTGGGCATTTTATAACTGATTTTAACCAACCATTGTTACATATGGGATTAGTGTGACTATATAAAAAGAATCTGAATGAAAATTTCAAAATAAAAGACTTGACAATTTTTACATCAGGTAACTGCTCTTTTGGGCATTATATAACTGATTTTACCCAATCACTGTTTACTGAAAATTTCAAAATAAAAGGCTTAATATTCCTCTCTGGCTATGGTGGTGCAATAAAATTAGCTTGCATTATCTTTTTCTATCAGGTTAGGGCACTGTCTTGGGCCAAAAGACAGTGCATTAGCATTTGCATTTCACTGTCCCCCACTAGTGCACTGCCATAGGCAGTGCAATAAGATTAGCCTAGATGATCTTTTTCTATCAGTTTAGGTCTCTGCTTTGTGCAAAAGGCTGATGAAAAGGAATTAGCCTTTTGTTAATGCATTAGCCTTTTTCCTTCAATAAGGTATTAGCTATTTCTCTTACTTATTACCCATGTTTAGTACACTGAATGGAGTAACTCAATCACAGACAATATGCAAGTGATGCCCCACTTTCAATAGTCATGCTAACATTAGCATTTAAACTAATTTTAGCTTATACACCAATTTTTACATACTGAATCAATCAATTAAATTTTATTTGTATAGCACATTTCAGCAGCAAGGCATTTCAAAGTGCTTTACATCATAAACACAAAAACACAAAGTCATGCAACATAGAATAAACAATACATTGTTACATATTTCGTTTCAAATCCAATTCTAAACAGTTGGTTTTTAGTTGAGATTTAAAAGAAGTCAGGGTTTCTGCTGTTTTACAGTTTTCTGGAAGTTTGTTGCAAATTTTTGGTGCATAGTGTGAAGTAGATTTTTCTTTAAAGAGAAAATATTTTATTTGCATCATACAGTAGCATAGTCAAGATGTTTTTTCATGCAGCTGCAGTGGGTGTACAAACTAATTGAACAAGATGTGTCTCTTGAAGTTCCCCAGACAGGTTATTTGGGAATTTGCTGTTTTTCCCATGGCCTTCCCTGAATGGAGATAGAGTGTTTAGTTTTCGCCTCCCGTAGACGTGATAGTGAATGAGTGTATAAGGTTGAACTGTTCCGTCTGTTTTCCTTTGATTCTTTTGTTTGGTCTTAGAAGATTTGAGTCTCTGCCTCTGTTAGCAGAGAGAGGTGAATAAAGCAACTATGCAACTCTGAGTTTGTTAGAGCAGATTTTAATTTTCGCCTAATGCAGTGGATTATTCCTCTCCGTCTGCAGATGTATTAAAGATTGTTTTTGCTCCCTAACTTTTGTCTGGACCTCAGTCTCTGAATTGCACACTTCACAATAGATACTGAAAGCTGCTTCTCCTCTTTTGGTTCTGGGGATGCAGAGCAGAACCAGGACCAGAACTTGAGAGGTCAGGAAGGTTGATACAACATTAGCAGATCTTTAATGTATTGTGGTGCTAAACCGTTCAGTGATTTATAAACTAACAATAGTATTTTAAAATCTATTCTTTGAGCTACAGGGAGCCAGTGGAGGGACTTTAAACTGGAGTTATGTCTCTATCTTCCTGGTTTTAGTGAGAACATGAGCAGCAGCTTCTGGATCAGCTGCAGCTGGAGGATTGATTTGTTGGAGAGGCCTGTGAAGATGCTGTTACAATAATCAATGCGACTGAAGATAAACGCATGAATGAGTTTCTCTAGATCTGGCTGAGACATTAGTCCTCTAATCCTGGAGATGTTCTTCAGGTGATAGAAGGCCGACTTTGTAACTGTCTTTAAGTGGCTCGCAAGGTTCAGGTCCGAGTCCATCACTAGTCCCAGATTTCGGGCCTGATCGCTAGTTTGTAGTTGTAATAACTCATGCTGTGCATTGACTCTAGAGCTATAGCTCTATATTAGCTCTAGATCGTTCCTCTTTAGGTCCAAAAATAATGACTTCAGTTTTGTTTTTGTTCAGCTGGAGAAAGTTTTGGCACATCCACACATTTATCTGTTCTAAACATTTATTCAGTGATTGGATGGGTTCAGAGTCACCTGATGACATCGTAATGTAGAGCTGAGTATCATCCGCATAGTTATGGTAGCTAATATTATTTCCTGTTATAACCTGAGCGAGTGGGAGAATATAAATATTGAATAAGAGGGGTCCTAGGACTGAACCTGGGGCTACCCCACATGTGACCTTTGACCTCTTTGATGAGACGTTTCCAATTGAAACAAAGTAATCCCTGTTCTTTATGTAAGATTCAAACCAGTCAAGCACCGAACCGGAGAGTCCGACCCAACTCTCCAGTCGATTCAGTAATATGTCTTGGTCAACAGTGTCAAAAGCTGCACTGAGGTCCAACAGAACCAACACGTGGTTCTCCCACAGTCCGTATTTATATGGATGTCATTGAATACTTTGACTAGACCAGTCTCTGTGCTGTGGTGAGCACAAAAACCAGATTGGAAGGAGTCAAAGCAGTTGGTCATCATGAGGAAACTATTTAATTGTTTACACACAGTTTTTTCAATAACTTTGCTGATGAATGGGAGGTCAGAGGTCGGCCTGTAATTCTGCAGTAGTGATTTGTCCAGATTGTTCTTTTTTAGCATTGGTTTGATAACTGCTGTTTTCAAAGCCTGGGGGAAAACGCCTGATGTGAGCGATGAGTTACTATTTGGATCAGATCAGTAGCAATAACAGGCAGGACTTTCTTAAAGAAATGTTCTAGAGTTATAGATCTAGAACATCCAGACAGCAGGACTAGAGTTATATATCTAGAACATGCAGACAGCAGGACTAGAGTTATAGATCTAGAACATCCAGACAGCAGGAGCTTGAACTTAATTGACTTATCATATCTTCTAGGGTTTTATCATTAAGTGGTTGAAAGTGGGTCATTTTTCCTATATTAGTTTTGTTTAGGTTCAGCAGTGGTTCTGGCTTTAGAGTTGATTTGCAGATTAATCCTCTGATTTTTTAAAATTTTCTCTGAAAAGAAGCTGGAAAACTTGTTCCAGGCAGCATTAGATTGAATTCAGGTGGTAACATCATAGGAGGGTTTGTGAGCCTGTCAACTGTTGCAAATAAAGCTCGAGCATTGTTAATGTTTTTGTTTATGACATCTGCAAAGAAAGCCTCCCTTGCATGTTTTAGTGTTAAGTGATAGTTACGTAGTCTTTCCTTGTAGATGTCACAATGAACGAGAATTTGAGTTTTACTCCATATTGGTTCTGCTCTGCGGCAGAGTTGTCTTGCAGATCGAACGGTTTGTGCATTTCTCCATGGAGATTTCTTCCTACCAGTCACAACCTTTACTTTAATTGGGGCAATTAAAGTAAAGGTTTACTTTAATTGCCCCAATTAAAGTAAACCTTTAATTGGTTTACTTTATATCATTGAAACTAACCAAGTTTCAATGATATATGAAACTTGGTTAGATGAAAATCATCTACCAACTGATCTACATCATTAGAGCTTAAGGATGAGGAAGAAGAGTAGATTTGATTAAATGTTTCTGCTGTGTTTTCTGTTAAAGAATGTTTTGTGACAGTAGCTGTTTGTCCAAGTGGGTCAAAGAATAAAGAACTTTCAAAGTTAACAGCAAAGTGATCCGACAGGGCGACATCAGTTATAGACATATTGTCATTTGACACTAACGTCAGCAGTCTGTCTGACTGCTGAAGGAGGAACAGCTTATCCTGCTCTCTCTTGTCTTTACTGATAACTTCCAACATGCACAACTAAAGTCTCTGAATGGTGCAAGTCCATGTTAGTCAACATGCTTTTGATTCTTCACAGGCTATTGACCACCATTTATCTAAACTTAACATTGATGCTAATTTTTAGCATCAGAACGGGCACACTTTGGCAGACCCCAAATAAATTCCTTCAGAAATTTTATAGTTTGATTTTAATTCTTAATATGTAATTATTGATAATTAATCTGTTTTGTCATATACCTCTGCTAAACGCTTGCTTAATAAAGATCCATTAAAAGTCTAATTTGATTTGTGGTCAGTGAAATTAATAGTCATACATTGATTTTGGTTCCTCTAATTGGTGTAAAACACATGAACAAGGATCTAGAAATGTGGTGGCTTCTGACTTTCCTTTAGAGTTTGTAAAATAATGTCCTTGGGCTTTATGTTGAGCCACTAAAGGTTGACTAGCCAGTAACAATTGTTCGTTGCTGATAGAGAGAGCTGCCGTTAACAACAGTGGTTATTGGAGTTATGCAGTTGGAAGGGCTACTCAACTGATTGCTTCTTAACTGAGAATGGTCACTTTTGTATTGTGGGTAATTAAAGCTAGATAAATCTCTCGTGACACCAGCTTAGACAGATTATCTCTCTTAGACCTGTCTCAGGGTAACACTCGAAAGTTTAGAGGTTTTCCGGACCTGTTCGTCAGAGAGCTGGTCAGTAGTCAGTCCATGGGAGTTGTGACGTGTAGTACAGGGCTGGCTATTGTACAATAACAATAGCGCATAGTAAGGTTTGGCAGGTGTTTTGTACAAGTAAGGAAGTTTTGGACCAACTGTGTATCAATGCAAAAAAGTGAGGATTTGTTGATTTGTTGATTTGGCATGAATTTCCAAAATAATTCTCAAGAAACTGGAGGGACTGATTGATATAATCTGGCAGTAAGCAGATAAAAACTGCATAGATTTGATTGATAACAAAATATTCAAGCACACTTAGTGTTAGTCAAGAATCTGGAGGGCCACATAAAAAGCTGTGGTGGTCCAGATTTGGCCCACGGGCCTTGAGTTTGAAACATGTGGTTTAATTGAATAAAAGGAAAAAGGTGCATCTCTGGGCTTTGGAGCCCTAAACTGGTAAAGCCTGATGAGGTATTGGCTAGGTATTGGCTAGCTACAAGGCTGAGTGAAAGAAGTGGATTTTTGTAGGGTTAGGACCCCTAAAAAATCTCTCCATTTGAGTTTTTGGGGCACCTAACTGATGGAAAAATAAAGAAAACCCGGTATAAGGGATATGTTTTAAATTTTTTTTTAGTGTGTTGTTCTTGGAAGATGCTGACCTCATTGCACATTTGAGTGTTTTTGGAGTGTGATGACCTCACTGCATTAATTTTGCAGTGATGGAAGTGTCAGGCCTGCTTGTGTTAGTGTGTGTCTCAAAGTGACAGCCCTGCGGAGTTGTGCACTAGAGTATCTTTCCAACAGGGGACCATTGAGTTGTGTGTCTGTGTATTTGTGGTGCTGCAGCTGTGATTGAGGTTTGTTGGTTTGTTTGTCTTGTGGTTGTGTTGATGGATGATGAATGAGAATATTATAAACAACCATTCAAAATTGTTTTTGTTGGATGTTATACTGCTGGATTGTTTTGTTGGTCACAGGTAAAACATGATGTTCTTTGTTCTCAGAGCACGAATGATCTGTGGGCATCTTTGCTCAGTGGCCCAATAAAACTTTTTATGACTAATTGCCTTATACAGTGATCCTGCTCTCACCAGGGGGGCACAGTATAGAACAAGGCAGGGGAAGATCACTGTGAAACAACCATTTCATTTGCATTTTATGATTTCTTTAGGAGTTCTTCCAATAATCACTGTTGAAAACCAGTTTTTCAAGATATTTGGATTTTGGTGTGGTTTAGAAGGACAAATTACTTTGTAATTTGTGTGTTTCATATTGGAAAAAATAACATATTGTCGATTATTACGCGATAGCCAGCCCCGACCTAACCCTCACAACTCCTCTGGACTGACTACTGACCAGCTCTCCGTCTAACGGGTCCGGAGAGTCCCTAGAACCTGGGTATTACCCTGCTGAAGGACTAAGAGGGACAATCTGTCTAAGCTGGTGTAGAGAGAGACTCGTCTAGCTCTAACTACCTACGATCCAGAAGTTATGACCCTTTTCAGTTAAGAGGCAATCAGTTGAGTAGCCCCCACAATTGCATAACCCCAATAACCACTTCTGTTAATGGTAGCCCTCTCTCTAAGAATAACGAGCTCTTGTTAACGGCTACATTAGTTTCAGTGACTTGGTGAGTCCCAGGGTCATTATTTTTATCTCTACTAAAGGAAAGTCCGAAGCCACCACTTTTCTAGGACCATGAACATTTGGTTTTACTACAGATAGAAGAACTAGTACTAAGAATGACTCGAGTAATTTCAATGTCCACAAACCTCATTAAAATTTTAATTTGTATATTTTTATTTAAGCAAGCTTTAAGCAGGAGTAAATGGCAAACAGATTAATTATCAATGATTACATATCTTTAAGAGTAAAGTTTTAAATCTGAATAGAATTAACATAAATCTTTCCTAACACCTTTCCCTAAACGGCGCCATCTATTTACTAAGATAGGCTTAGTAAATAGATCCTCTACCATCATACCCAGATGGTAGAGGATCTCGGCAACAGAAAACTTGAATATTCTTGGACAGAGTGTCGTCTTTGCGTGACGAATCCTCCTTTGAACAGGAACAAAGCAGACTGGTAGTTGTCTTTCAAACGTCCCAAATCTTCATCACTTTTGTGGTCTTTGTCCGGTCCCCAAGTCCGTTGCAGCAAATCTTGAGATCTTTGGGTTGAGTGCAGAGCCTCGGTCGAATTAGGACCCAGAGTTGTTGGGCATCGGGTCCCGTCTTTCTTCCAGCGAAGTGTAAGCTTGTCCTCCCTCTGGGTCCTGATTGAAGCTCTTCTTTGCCCCCTGTTGCTCGTTCCTCTTGCTGAAGACGAAGAACCCCAGCTCTCCGTTTCTCCGCTTATTTATACTCTTTTCTCCCATAGTTGTATATGGGGAGCAGATCACTTGATTTCCCAGATATGTGATTACTTCATACCAGGCATCATGCTCCTCCATATTTGGTCATCATTTGTTCCCTTCTGCTCTGGTCTGATTACATTATAGGTTTCTGGCTAATTTCCCAGAAGACATTAAGGCCAAGCCTTTACGCTCATTACCAGAACATGTCCAGGCTTGCCTTTTGCACCCACAGACTGTCCCTATACTCTTACTTGTTTTGATTTTAATCTTTTATATGTTATACAGAGATATAATTCATCAACACAATCACTTTTAATACATTTTTCCAATCATTACTTTTTCAGTACTCATTACTTTTGATTCATGTATGATTACACTCCATTGTTTAAATGATTTATATAATTTTTCACAATCAACTTCAGAACTCACTTATTTCATTAATCATTAATATTTCAACATAATACATTTTTCCATAATCAACATTGGATCATCATACAAGATTACTTCAGTCTCTCAGGCCAGTTATGATCTGTTTTCTGCGTGACCCTGGACAGATCTCACCTCCTCATACCAGTTTTCACAACAATATTTACAAATGTTTCTTCTCTTTCTCAACAGAGCACAATTGGGAGAGACAGCAGGGGTGCCACGCTGTCACTCATTTCTGACTTCAGTTCTCAAACTGGATTGCATATTTCATATAATCATGTGACATTTACAATCAGTTCAATTAATAGGTTTCCTCACAGAAGATGGGACTCCTTCCAAGGCGGCATCTTCTGAATAATAATTACTGAGATAAAATGGTAAAAAATGAAAAAACAAAACAAAAAATAAAAATGTTTGTCTACCTGAATTTATATTCACTTATCACAAAGTTATTTAAAGATGGATGTAAAATAACTGAATAATGAAATCTGCTTTTCCAACAGTTACAGCAAGAAAGGTGAAAAACACTAGTGAATAAATTTATTTCTTATCTCCTTGCTCAGAAAATTCATTATCTGAGGAGCTGGATGATAATTGCACACCTACGACAGAAACTTGAGACGACACAACTGCAGGTATGAATTTTACGGATTTAACATGGACGACAGTGATGGTTTTCAGATTTGACAAATATGACAGAATGAGCACTTTATAAGAGACTCCGGTAGGACGATTACAAATTGGCCATTCTACAATCTAAGGTTGTCATATAAAACAAGATTGAATGAATAAATTGAAGTATTTAAAACAAATACTGCACAGATTTCTAAAATAAAAATTCTGATTACCTAAATCATACTTTAACATCAAAATGTATTTATAAGCAAAATCATGTGCTTGTACAATAGGAGGGTTAAGATTTTACAGGTAATATTGAAAACAGGGTGACATCTGCTGCTTTGAAACTCTAGAAATGTTGCTTCACTGATAACGGCTTCAAATTTGTTTGGTATAATGAAAATTTGAAACTAAATTTTGGCATATTCTTTCTTATGCTTGAGGTTATTTGTTAGGATAGAGTTACTTGGAGCACAATACAAATTTTATAAATTATTATGATATTAAGTCTTGACTGGTTACACATATTTTGGACTTGCATAAAAGGAGATTCAACATGAATGAAAATTGAGAAATTGTGGTTTGTGGCAGACTTGATCTTTCATCATGGCCTGTTCTAAATGTTTCTCTTATTTTATCCTCAGATATAAAAACTTTTTTTTTCATTGAAATTGGCCACTTTAAGTTGTTTAAAAGAAGGTTACAGGATTGGTATAATAAATGGGATTGGGTATATGACTTAAATAGGAAATTATGAAGCAGCTGCAGATTGATTTAAGGTTCATTATATTTCTTACAAAACATTCTTGTCTCAGAAATTACTTATGATTCAAATCTAAATTGATATAATAAACTGAGATTCTGAATAGTGTGGGGGATTAGTATAATGGAACAGGAGCAATCAGAATTTGGCATAATTAAAGCAGATAGCAATTACTGAATTATTTTCAAAAAAACAAACAGATTAAGATACTCCTCTGGCCTGGAATTGATTTAATTTCTTTTTTTTTCTTCTTTTACTAAAAAGCTAACTTACTAACTGACTTAATTGCTCCTTTAGAGAGCATAGGAATGGTTTAGAGTGTGCAACAGGCATGGTTTATATAATAGGACCTAATTGGGCATGTTAAAATTTTATAGTTTGGTGGATGTGATCTTAAATGATGATGTTTATTGCAAACAAAAACAAATTGGAAAACAATTGGATTGCAGAATATCTGCGCATAACATTCTCAATTGAGCTGAATTCATACAAAAATTTAGGTTCTGCTACACATTGGCAGCATACAGGCTTAGAAAGCAATAACATCACATTAACACAATCTGTTCACCTCAGAGGAATTTTGAAGACTAAGCTGTTCTCTCTAATCAAGTATTTCTGAAGTAGGAGAACAACTAAATATTTCATATGACAAAGTTTCTCAATGCTCACCTACTGTTAAAGTCCACACAGGACACACAACATAAGGAGTCCAGACCAATTTACACAAGAACATAAGAAATGATGAATCCAGAGAATGAGATACTGATCGAAACATCATTAAGCCTGGGATAAAAAGTTTTGCACCAACCATTCATCATGGAGGCAAATTTTTGTTCGGGGTTGAAGGGAATTTTCCCTCTGCCGCTCTCAGTTGTGTTTTCCATGGTGACATTTCCTCCTTTGAGCATCTGTAAAAATATCAAATAATTTATAATGATTTAAAAAATTATACCAATTTTTTCATGCATCTGCATGTTTTAACATTCTTTCTTGTTTCATTGCAGAGAGATAATATTGACACCCTTTCATCAAACTCATTTTGACAGGTGGCCACGCCCCCTTTTTAACCGGAAGTCCCGCCTTCCCCATCTGGTATACAACTTAGGTTTTTCTGTTTTCTGTCTGTTTATTTTTAAGACAGAGACAACTGCTCTCCTCATGTCATACGATATCCTCACCTGCGGTGCACCGGGTCAATGCAAATTGCCTCCGGTTATTAGGTTGAAAATCCTATGGGGAGATCTGTTAGATTCTAAAAGACCTCAGGTCGCCAAAGGTCGTGAGATATTGGAATATCAGCTTCATGTTTTGCGCGGGAGATGTCTGAGTGTGATTTCAGCGGACCCCCAGCTGTTAACTGGATATAGATATCGGAGATAGAAGACTCTGTCCCCTTTGACCTGCTTGGTCAGAGGGGACAGAGCGGTGAACCCCCCGTGTATGAGCGGTGAGATGCACTCTCTTTAAAAAGAGGCAGGGTGAGGCATTAAGAGAACCTCGGAGAACATAACAGCAGCGACAAGTCCGACTGACTTTCGGTATAATATAATTCGTAAACTTGTTAATTTTTAAGACAGAAAAAAAAGTATTATTGTGAATCATGTCTGGTTTTGCTGCAAAACAGGTTATTCCCGATAGACCTTTATTAAGTTCGCAGTGCCAAGCTACGCTTTTCGATCGTAAGTAAAATTCTCTCTATTTTTTAAAAAAAGTTTTCTATCTGTTTATTTTATTTTATTGTTTATTTTCTCTAGGAGCAACAAACGAAAACGCAGAGAACGTTTTTTTCCCCGACGATATAAGTGGTAAGTATGTTTACCTTTTCTTTTTACTCAAGAGTTCTGAAAATAATTAAACAGCCATCTGTTGTGCTGCAGACACTGATCTTTGTGAGATATGCGAAACTACTCCAGATTCGGTCAGAAACGGTATGATTTTTTTCGTTATAACTTTTTAGCTCTGAAACTAGAGTTTATAAAAAAAAAAAACTCCGGTTTTTTTATTCAAATATATATATTTATATCATTGAGATTCGCTCACGAAGAAACCGTTTTTTTTTTTATGTTAACGTATCTATTTTCTCTCTCCCCTTTTACAGATTTAACGTGTAATGATGGCATAATTCTCATTTCCGACGAAGAAGGACAAGACTCGGAGAATAAAGTGGCGACCCCACGTTCGCCACAGGCGAATAATAACGACTCACACAAACCAGAAGTTCTAACCGCGGCATCCGATGATGATGATGACGATGAAGAGCTTGCTAATTCATTAGCTCTTGCATTGCCGGCTCTATTGGGTGTATTAACTCCTCCCTTATCTCCCGCAACGCTTCCAGCGCAGCAGCAGCAAACTGGCCCTGAATCGGATGCTGGACCTCACCAGCCTTCTGCAGAGATTCCCACAGTGGAGGGAGACGAGAATCACGAACGAAAAAGTCAGTCGAAGGATAAGAATCGCGGACGAAAAAGTCCGCCGAGGAATCCTTCTGCTTCTCGCAAGGGTAAGTTTTATGTATTCATCTTATTATTTCATATTTCTTAGATAATTATCATCATTGTCATAAATACTGAAGCGGGGATCGAGCTGGGTTCGAATGAATCAAAGACATCTACTCCTAACCTATCTGCGGCGACACAGGGAGAGAGAGAGAGAGAGCAATGTGTGTGTGTGTATGCAGCAGTCTGTGTGTGTGTGTGTGTGTGTTCAAACAAAATAATATTTTGTTTGAAGCGTCTTCAAACAAAATATTATTTATATTTAAAACCAGTTTAGCTGACTAACTGCAATCATTGTTTTAATTATTGATACTCGTTATATTTCACAGCATGGAGAGAGAGACAGCGAATTAAGTTTGTGACCGAAAGCCTTCATGACAGAGTGGATTTATTGCATGCATTGATGAAGGGTAATGAATTTTTATAGTAAAAATCACATTTCATAACTGTTACGAGTTTATTTCCTATGTAAATTTATTTATTTATTTATTTTTTTGTCTTACAGAGTCTTATTTGTTTCTCGCAAGACGTCCGAATTCCACTGGCAAAGGAGTACGCAGGCGGTTTCTGGTCGACAATCGGAAGAAGGCTCAATTCATGCTGGAAGCTGGCAGAGAAGTTCTGATTAATATCTCAGAGGATGTGGATGAACTTGAAAAATAATTCATGTCTGTCTCCTATAACTAATTAGAAGAATGGATGATCGAGAAAGTAGAGTTGAACCATCAGATTATACCAGCCAAATTCTTGATGCAATCCAGATTCTACAAAATCTCGCTTCAACTCTGAATACCGGGGAAGGTCTGACCGAAAGCTTTGTACAAAATCCTGTGAGTTTGCCTGAAAGTTCACCTCTGATAAACGCGCCTGAAGTTATCGATTATTTAAATCAAATTAACGAAGCGGTTTGTCATCTAAATATCTGTTTATCCCTGCGAAATTCGCCGGCCGGTTCTCCCTCACATTCAATTTTATCGGACGATGGCTTACAAAATACAGAATCAGACTCTGGGTCATCTGCTGCCGCTGTTGATGATGATGATGATGATGATGATGATGATGAACAATATGGAGGAAATTTAATCCGGAACCAGAGGGTCGAACGTCAGCGTTTTAATAACATTGAAATACGGAGACCATTATCGATCCCGCCTCCGACCGATAATGTCCCCCATCTGGGTGAATTTTATACAGCTGTGATGGACGTTTTAACTGAGCTGGCTAACACCGCTGGTTCAATCGCTTCACGCAACGATGTTTTGCAGTTGGAATTATTGGGGGAAAATAATATTTCCCACCATCTGACTTTTTCTGTTGCTGAAAATTAGGCAATTCTGCCTGCGTTTGAAGAATTTTTAGAAGAGCTCGTTCAGTCTAATTCAGAGCTACCTTCAGAAAATAATCTAGAATTAGTTCTTCAAATAGTTAAGAATCCCACAGGAGGTTCAAAACGCAAGGCTGAAAGAACTTTGGAATCGGAATTGATTAAAAAGAAGAAGCGACACTTGTATATTGTGGAAAATACAGGTAACCAGTTATGTTTTGCAATTAATCTGGCGCACATAGCACATCCTGAATTTACAGACGCACAAGCTTCTGAACAGGGGAGAAAGTGGCAGCATCAAGCAGGCCTATCTGATCACACAGCGGTTACCCTTACTGACGTTGCAAAGTTTGAAAACATTCTACAAAGAAAAATTGTAGTGTTTCATCGAACCTCGAAAAACGCTGCCTTCAATAAATTTGAAACAGATTTTCAAAATCGATCAAATCCTTGCTTTCTCCTTCTCCATGATCACCATTATTTTGGCATTAAGAACCTGGCAGGTTTTACCGGGTCACGATATATTTGTAAATTTTGTTACAGCAGTTACAATAAACCTAACACGCACCACTGTGCCGGATACTGTGGAATTTGTTCCACATACAGTTGTACACATCTGCTGTACAATCCTGTACGTTACGTCGACTGTAACAGAATTTGTCGAAACGCAACATGCTTCGAAAGGCATAGGGAAAAACGCATCAGACCTCATGCTGAAATGCTTGTGAGTGATTGCGAGATGATCAAATTCTGCTCCGTGTGTAAAAGATTATATCACGTTTCTTTAACTAAAGAAAAAAGTATACACGTGTGCGAATCAAAATGTGTAATCTGTGGTGAAAAAATCTACCCCCTGGTACTGACATAACTCTGAACGAACATCAATGCTACATTCAAACGAGTGCTCCCGAGGAAAAGCTTCACGACAAGCTTGTCTTTTATGATTTTGAATCATTTGCCAACCAGAACGGTACACACATTCCTTTTCTAGTCTGTTCAAAAACTCTGAAGGGCGTCGAATGGCACGCTTATGGTGTGGATTGTGCGAGGCAATTTCTTTTACATTTCCGACGACCTCTTTATAAAAATTTCACATTTTTAGCCCATAATGCTCGCGGTTATGACAGTTATCTCATCCTCAACGCTATGATGCAGTTAGGAATAAAACCGCATTTAATCATGCAAGGAGGGAAAGTGCTCTGTTTTACAGAGCCTGACTATAACCTCAAATTTATCGACAGCCTGTCATTTCTCACCATGAAACTTTCAGCGATGCCTAAAGCTTTAGGGTTTACTGACCGTTCAAAAGGTTATTTTCCGCATCTGTTCTCCTCACTAGAACGCCTGAACTACGTCGGCGAATTCCCTCCTCTCGACTTCTACGGCATCAAACTTATGAAGCCGATCGAGCGGGAGAAAATTACTGAATGGTACAGAGAAGCATCCAAAGGCATTTTTGACTTTGAGAAAGAATCTCTCCATTATTGTAAAAATGATGTGGAAATCCTTTTACAAGGTTGTGTTAAATTCAGAGAGGAGTTTTTTAAAGAGACGAATATCGACCCATTTCACAGCATAACTATAGCTTCAGCTTGCATGCGTGTTTTTGTCACCAATTTTCTTCCAGAAAAAAGTTTAGCCATCCCATCAGCTGTAGATTACAGACGTGGTTTCAAAACTTTCTCTAACGCATCCATTCAGTGGCTAGAGTGGAATATGAGCAGTAGAAACATTCACATCGAACACGCCTTGAACTCGGGTGAACATAAGATCGGACCCTATTACGTAGATGGATTCGCTGTCATTTCAGGTATACTCACTGCGTTCTCCTTTGAGGGATGTTTTTATCACGGGTGTCTGCAATGTTTTCTCCCCACTGAAACATTTCCTCTTAGAAAAGTCCCGTTCGAACAGATTTATGCGGCTACGATTGAAAGATCTAAAATTCTACAATCTATTTACAGGGTTTGAGTCGAAACAGTGTGGGAGCATGACTGGAATGACATGAAAAAGTCTCATGCAGGGGTGATCAGATTCTTGGAGAAATTTGCTGCGCCAGAACCTTTATCACCTCGAAAAGCTCTGTATAGGGGGAGAACTTGTGCTCTGAATTTGCGTTACACAGCAGGGCCAGGTGAGTCTGTGTATTATGTAGATTTTACCTCTCTCTACCCATATGTAAACTCTGCTTTTGCATATCCATTAGGTCATCCTACGATCATCTACAAAGATTTTGATAACCCGTGTAATTATTTCGGTTTTATCAGTGTTAAGGTCTACCCCCCGAGAGGTCTTTTTTTTCCAGTCCTGCCCTACAAAACATCTCGAAGTAAACTAGTTTTCACTCTTTGTCGCACTTGTGCAGAGACTAACAATCAGACAGGGCCCTGCGTGTATAACGATGACGAGCGTGCTCTTACAGCTGTCTGGGTGACTGAGGAATTTAAAAAAGCCTTACAGTGTGGGTATCGTGTTGGAAAAATCACAGAGGTTTGGGATTTTCAGAGAAGCAGTAGCACCATCTTTAAAGACTACATTCACACATTTCTGAAGGGAAAACAGGAAGCCAGTGGTTATCCTTCTGACGTGACGAGTGAGGACAGCAAACTGAAATATGTGAGAGATTATGAGGTTAATCAGGGGATCCGACTGGATGCAGAAAAAATTCAGCTGAATCCAGCCAGGAGGCAGATAGCGAAGCTCTGCCTAAACTCTTTCTGGGGAAAGTTTGCACAACGAAATGACCTAACTCAAACCAGCTTTGTGACAGAGCCTGATGAGTTTTTCAAGTTCTTATTTTCACTTTATCAGCCCTGAAACCTGCTTGCTGCAGTGGGTTTACAGCAAGAGCTGTGTGACTCCTCCCAGCAAGGTGAATAATGTGTTCGTTACAGCATTCACAACAGCCTATGCTAGTTTAAAACTTTACAGTTGTCTGGAGCAAGTTCAGGAAAATGTACTGTACATTGACACTGATAGTCTGATTTACAGGGTCAAAGATGATGAGAGTCCTTTAGAACTGGGGAATTATCTCAGGGACTTCACCGATGAATTAGGAGGCGATACCATTCAGGAATTTGCTTCAACGGGACCGAAGAGCTACGCCTACCAAACCAAAATCAGAAAGAAAGTAGTGATCCATGTGAAAGGTATCACTCAGACGACTGAATGTGCTGAGAGAGTCAATTTTGACAGCATCAGAGAGCTAGTGGGAGGATACTTGCAAAACTCACGGCAGGGGGTAATACAGGTGCCACAATACACTATTAAATGTGATAAAAAGGGGTTCGTCTTAAAAAACGCCACATTTCTGAAAAAGTTTCAGGTCGTGTATGACAAAAGAAGGCTTTTTTCTGATGGTGCAACTCTACCTTTTGGTTATTAGAGTTTAAGAGAAAGAGACAGAGAAAAAAAAGATGTTCAATTCAAATGATGTAGAAGAGGTCAACTTTGACCCTAGATTCAAAGTACCTTTCTCATCTATGATTGTAGGTGCTAGTGGATGTGGAAAATCATACATTGTGGGAAAAATGTTACGAAATCTTGAACATGTTATGAATATTGTACCGGATAATATTGTGTGGATTTTTACTTCTTTTCAACCTTTGTACGCCGAATTGCAAAAAGTGAATAAAGATATAAAGTTTGTGAAAGGACTCCCTGATTCTTTCGAAGACGAAGATCTTTTTTCTATGAATAAAAGCCACTTAGTTATTCTGGACAATGTCATTTTCCAGGCCTCTAACCATCCTGAAGTGGCCAAATTGTTTACTCAATATCGACATCATAGGAATATGTCTGTTTTATATCTCACGCAGAATGTATTTCAGCAGGGAAAATACACTCGCACCATTAGTCTGAACAGTAATTATCTGATCCTCTTTAAGAACCCCAGAGATAAATTACAGGTGGAGATATTAGCGCGTCAGATTTTCCCTTCGGCAAAAGCGAGCTTCCTGGAGAGTTTTGAAGATGCCACTAAAGAATTTTACGGATATTTAATCGTGGATCTAACTCCCTTCTGTCCAGAACGTTACAGATTGAGAACGGGAATACTGCCTCACGAGCGACCGGTTTTTTATATGCCTAAATCGAAGTAAACCAGAATGTCTGCACGCATAAAAAGGAATATCCCTCTGCTTAGAGCCCTTTATCATTCTACACCTCAAAAGCGTAAAGATATTTTATTGCATTGCTCACCCGATTTCCTTAAAACTTTATGCGAGATTGCTCTGAACATTCTTAAAGGAAATATTAAACTAACGCCTTCTCAACACCAGAAATTGAAAAAGCAGCGGAAAATCATCAGACTTTTAGCCGATAAACGAACCACGCTTAAACGTAAACATCTGGCTCTTAAAAGTCAGGGAGAAGGTTTCATTCTCCCCATTCTAGCAGCTCTGAGCCCCATAATTGGAAATTTGCTCGGTGGGGTCCTTCACAGATAAAAGAAAAAAAGGAATGGCTCTTAGAACAACTCAGAAGATGTTCCTCATTTCACCTCAGCAATTTAAACGCCTGAATCCCTCAGAAACTTTGATCAGAGAAGCAGCGGAGGAGGATTTGGATTCTCAAATGAGAGCGATTCTGGATGAAGCGGGGTTGACCTCGTATGAAAAAATTAAGAAATATGACGCTTTGTTGCAAAGATATCAATCTTTAATCAAGCAAGGTCAATTAGAAGAACCCTCATTATCTGTGACTCTGCAGCGTGCCGGGGACGATCCTGTGTCTGTGGCTAGACACGAAGATGATTCTATCCATAAACCGAATGAATTGGATGAAACTGCGAATGACATCCTCAAGGCGCTTCCTGAAAGGGATCGAAAAAATGCTGAATACATTTTGAAAAAGTTATCCAAGAGTAATAGCGGATGGACCTCCAGAGCAGAATTTATTTATAAGGGAAACGTCACAAAGGGATCGCATTTGGTTGATTTACTCAAAAATCTTCTGATGCCGTTTAAAAGGAAATATCAGAAACTTGCGCCTGCAGGCTGGAGCAATTTCCTTTCCACGCTAGATGAAATAAATTTTCCTGTATCTTCTGTAAATAATCCAGATGCGCGTGAACAATATTTGTGTCTTAAGATGGACGGCGTGAAAATCCCTTTAAGAAGAGAGAGAAAGAAGATTTTTCTATCCCCAAAATTTGATTTAGAAGATGGAATCGCTGACAAAAAATGTATGCGTAAAAAGAAATTTATTTTATCCCCTAAATTTGATCTAAATAATGAGGCCGATATAAGGAAAAGTACGCGTACAAAAACAAAACCATGACAATGGATTGCTTTTACCCCATAAAACTCATGATGATGAATCTTTTTTTTATTTCAATAAAATATTTTATTAAAAAATATTTCAGGTGTACAGTTTTTTTTTTTTTTAAATACAATGATAACAATCATATTTGAAAATTACATCAATAGTTTATGACAATCTTTAAACATTTGCATGGAACATGTTCCGTGGTTAAAAGAACAATACTTTTGGTTTTTAATACAATGCTGATGTTTTTTCACAAAATCTGAAACCATGACATCATTTTTAATTACATCACCGGGGTATAAATCTAGTACTTGCTGCATTGATAAACCGCAAGCTCTTTTGCAGAGGTAGAAAGCGCAGTGATGACCGCAGACGACGGATAGAGTGTCTTGAAGTTGATTATTATGATATATTATTTTTGAAGATCTGTCTTTTAAAAACTTTACGATGCTTGCTGGATATAATTCAAAATCTGGTCTGAGCCCATACGAGTCGAAAAAAGTCGCAATCCCGTTCCTTTCCACAGTCAGGGCCAGCCAATGTTCTCCAGGCATGTGTGCCGGGTGTGTATTCACAATAAAATATGTGGGTTCTGCATACTCGCGCAAGAGCAAAGACAGTTCATCGCACGCCCAGACTCCGCAAAATACTTTGCCCAGCAGATGATGTAGCAGACTCTCCAGCTGATGATTGTCCATAATTAATTAATTAATAATAATCCACCAAGACCTGTCTTTTTGAATTGATCTCCAGAATGGAATCGTAGCATGTATAAACGATCAACGTCGTTGTGTGTGGGAGGGGCGCTCTGAAGTGGATCTCTAATCTCAAATTTCCTGTAGAAACTGATGACAGTGCATCCACATCCCCGCTCGGATTGAGATTAAAAACAAACAGTGAATATCCGTTGTTAAATTCTTCACGATCTATGCTCAGCGGGAGATCTTTTAATTGACGGCCTGTTGCTGAAAATATGTTGTAAAATTCTCTGACCGAAGTACCCTGATTAAAGGCAGGTTGAAAAGCCTTCCCGGGAATTTGGCGACCTTCCTGGCACAGAGCCAGGTATTCGACGTCCATGTGTTTAAAGTTGAAAGGTGACAGGTCTCTTCTTCCTGTAAAAGCTTCATGATGGACCATGCCTAAAACGATATATTTTGGTATAGTTCCCAGAAAGCGGTTCTCCTGCATACAAATTCTTGAATTTTCAGGAATAGAGTAAGTTTTAACATTAACTCTGGAAAGCGGGTACAGCGCGTTTCCTTGCATTAAAGCAGATTCGTGTCCTAAACGGACGGCTGGTGAAACCGACACTTTTTTAACAAAAAGTGAAGCGCCTAATATTTTCAATCGAAAAGTTGAGTCACGGGCTCCCATCAGACATCACTGGCTCTTGTTAATTTAATTCACAAATCCACAGAATTAAGCAGAGCCCTTTTCTCAGAAAAATATATCAGCGTAGAGCGGGCCTAGCAGGTGGAGCTCCTTAGAATCGCTGGTGAAAGAAGCCCTTTTATTTAAACCGGAGTTCGGGTCATTATTCGTGACGATAGAATCGATGGCACCTGCCGTGTCTTTGTAGAAAAGACCCGCGGTAAATTGAGATTTTAAGGTATCTTCTGAAAAGTTTAGTAAAGTTTCAATTACAGCCCTGTAGGGATGGGTAGAGCTCGGTTGAGATATCAAGCTGTCTCCCAACGTGATGTCGCATTGCGAAAAAATTGTATTAAGAGGATAATTAATTAATCCCACAGCCTCGTCGTTAGCCAATTGACTGCCATCCGCGTTGGTGATCTTGACTCGTAGATGAAGCAGAGTATCATTCAAATCGAGGTACTTGGATCTTCCGGGTATTAAAAACTCTATCGGTGAGCTGTCTGTCAGAGCTGACAGCGGTAAAATTTCTGTGTACGTTTTATCCTCTATAGATAACTGCGTCATAGGGGCTGAAAATAAATCCAATTCCGCCAGAGTGCATTCAGGCGATTTGTGATGTAAAAGAGCCATTATATATATATATATTTTTTTAAATGAAATATATCCTTGTTAGGAACGGACTTCCTCGCCTTAGCCTTCCTGTTCCCGTTTGATTTCTTTCGCTTTAGTGCTCTGCGTATTTGTACATGTTTGACACGTTCTCCCGGCGGGTGCGTCCTCGCTCTCCTAGACAGAACCATGATTCCTGACCCTTCCTGACCCTCTCTAGAGCCAGATATCTTGTTCATTGCCTTACCGATGACATCTGTAGCGATGTTAGTGGCCGCTTTTTTTAAGTGAGGTTTAGCCAGCGCAAAACCTGATCTAACTAGAGGCGTTACGAAGCGGAATAATCTTGAGAATATTGAACCTAAACCCCGCCCATACATCACCGGACTCCCCATAAATCCGGTGAGTGGTGAGCCCCCCACTTGGTTATGGTAATGTACAAAGCGGTGAGGATCATCTCTCAGATTTATCAGAGTCATGTTTCATCAGTTTTATACAATCCTTCTGTTTAGGTAAAAAATACTCTCTTTTGGGCTGCAACGGTGAGCAGCAGCGGTGAGCCGCACTGAACAGCGCTGAGCCGGTATGAATGATGATGATCGTGTAAGCATCCGATTTTTATACAATTGTTTCTGGTCAGAGATTAATCAGTTAGTATCTCAGTTTTAGTATCTCAGTTTAGTATCTCAAGCCTCCACGCGGCCTCGTAGGTCGAAAATGCAATTTCACAATTGATTTTCCATAAGTAAAATTTACCGGCTCGTTCTGGTCTGTTTTCAATTCAATTTGAATTGTTTCAATATGCCTCTTTGCCACAGGAAGATAGTCGACAGGATTAAAAGTTTGAGTGATTATATCCCCAAATTCACCCTCTTTAATCGTACGCAGCAGAGGAGAATAACTATCTCCCACTATTTGCTGTTCGACGACGTCACTGTAACAATATATCATGTAAAATCCGGCTTTCATATCTAAAGGATGAGTCTTTCTGACTTTATCAAAACCGAACCATTTGTTCGCTTCCAGCCCTAACATGTATGCTATAGGAGCTTGAAAACGCAACTGATATCGTCCTCCTGTTTCAAAGAATAATTTATTTACAAACGTGTAAAGGCGAAAGTAGATGTCAGCTTTTATTTCTCTGAGGATAGGTTCGATTTCTCTGATCAATTGTTTTATGTTTCTGTAATACCCGGGCAGAATATTTTGTCGAACAGAGTATTTCTGATCCACCGTCCTCCACTCAAAGTAAGCCGATTCTTCCGGGATAAGATAAGATAAGATATCTCTGTCAAGGCGACTTGCCAGGAACCTTCTAAATTAATATGTTGCGCTACATTTACGCGAAAACTCGAAATGGTATTATTCTTAAAAACAACTACACTCGCGTTCGAGGTTAGAGTGACGTAAAATCCTTCCTCCTCCTCCATCTTACGCTGCATGACGCTGTATGAGATAAGTGTTTTTCCCGCAGGTGTCTTTTATATGTCCCGAAGGTCAGCCTGATTAATCCAGCTGTTAAATTTCTGAGGCCAATTTCTCCATTGCACAAACACTTGTTTAACGCCTCTTAGGGTACGTCTGTGTAATATCTTCTCCACGTGATATATCTTGTCTTTACACAGTTTCACTTTCTGAAGCTCCTCCTCATAAAAAGAACCTTGTATGGGTTCATTATCTAAGTCCTTAATTTTATATACAGGAGGAGATCGAAGTATGACACTGGCTATTGTAAACACCTCATCCGTAAAACTCTGTTCATATTTTTTATCGAAAACTCAGCGTAATTTAGATAATCGGACAAGATCCCCGGGTTCAAGCTTAGGTTTGGAATTCTTGCTGCTTTTGCGGGTTTTGGTAGAGGATGTACCGTACAGGTTCTGAAAGATTTGAAAGGCATTTTCTGAATTCACTTCCATAGGGATCGCTTTTATAGACGAATGAAAAGTATGATTATAGCTTTTCACTAAGTCTTGCAGGACATCTATGTAACACCGGGTGTTGTTAGCTGTGAAATATCTCCACATTCTGGTTTTTAATGTACGGTTAACCCTCTCAATCACAGAGGCTTTTGTGTCACTCGCTGTGGCAAAATGCTCGATACTATGCTTTTTCATTAAAGCTTTAAATTTTTTGTTAAAAAATTCTTTTCCGGCATCTGTCTGCAGTTTTTTAGGAGTCATACTGACTTTGAAAATTGATTCAAAGGCTTTTACCACTTCGTCAGCGGTCTTTCTCTTTAAAACTCGTACGTACGCTCTTTTAGAAAATATGTCGATGACCGTTAATAAGTAATTATAACCATCATTCTCCACAGCCAAAGCTTGCATGTCACAAAGGTCTGCTTGAAACTGTTTTAAAGGCCTTGTGACAAAAACTCTGTTTCTCGGAAAATGAATGCGTGCAGGTTTGTGTAGAGTGTACGCATCTTCTTCAGATAAAAAATCTTGGACTTTTTCTGTCTTAAACTTCTTCCCCGTTTCATCCTGCAAAGCTCTTTTCAGTCTATCGATACCTCCTAAACTCCCAGGATGTGAAGGAGTGTAATATACTTTCTTCATTAACCTTTTCTCCGCCATCCTGTCACCCCACTTTAGTGAGCGGTTCAAAGATCGTGGTACAAAGGATTTATTTATTTTTTCTTGAATAGTGAGAAGTCATAAACAATACATTTATTTTCTAGAAATTACAATTAAATGTTAACCGATAATAGGTGTATGAAGATTTTTTTAATGCTAGTCAAATAGTTATAAAACTTGGTAATTTTTTTATTAAAAAACAAACAGAAAAAATCAGTAACAATTACAAATACTTAAACATGCAAAATAAGATGAAAACTAATGAAAGTATGAATAAAATACTTGAACTAAATCTATAGAAATCAATTAGTATTGATTACAAATACTTAAACATGCATAATAAGATGAAAAACAATAATGAAAGTATGAATAAAATACTTAAACTAAATCTAAACAACTAGAAAATTACATGGAATAAGATAATACTAGACTGAGAGCAATTACTCATCATTCTGGGTGTAACATTCTGAAACAGATCGAAGTTGCTTCATATTTTCATCACTCTCCATATTTTGATACATCTCAGTAATTGCGGATTGGATTCCGTTTGCCAGTCTGAGTTCGTGTAAAACAGTCTCTGCAATCATCTTGACTTTTGCATCCTCTGCCTGAATGTGGCGGTGTTTCAGGAGTTGCTGGATAGCCGGTATGAACCGTGGAGTCAGAAGTCGCCGCGTGATGCGGTAAAAGTTTATCTGATAGTAATCCTCCTCTGGAGGATTCAAGCAGGGATGCTGTGTCTGGCTGGGATGTGAGACTCTGCACCCGAAACAGGTTTCCTTGGTGTATTTTACACAGATCAAGTTGAATAGATGCAGCAAGGTTGTTTTTACGTTAGCAATTAACGTAGTTGGTAACCAGCCGTCAATTTCATCTTCTTCTTGTTGCTGCTCTCGTTGCATGGGAGAAGACGGAGGTTGGATGTAGCCGCTAGCATACTCTCCAGAAACCTCCGTCGCTAGTGGTGGAGGTTGAGAGCAGCAGGTGGAACCACTAGAGCCGGGACCAGGGTCTCCAGAGTCCGTCGATGCTAGAGGGATCCCCTCTTCAGCGATGGTACTTGGTATCAGAAAATTAGTAGGAGAGAGAGCGGGAGACGATTCCGAAGAAGAGGAATATAATACAGGAGAAGGCAGATGATATGGGCCCATGTTGTAGCTTCCGGGAGACGGTGGGCTGAAGAGGCTCTCTGACGAATAACTGGGCTCTCCCCAGTATGTGGCCCATGGTTCATAGCTACTTGGTTGCTGGATTCTGGAAGTCCTATGTCTGAAATCCTAGGAACCCTCCCTTTATATATATATAAGGTTTAGGGAGGGCAGGTGGGCGGGTCCTCAGAAGAGGATCCGCCTTAGGGCTCGGGGGTAGACAGGAAACATCAGCGTTTTCTTCACCGACAGAATATCGAGCCAGCAGCGAGATTCCCGGAACAGTTCGAAAATCCTACCCCCGACTCTCGTCATTTTCTCAGACCAGGCATCAAATGGGAGAGCTAGCATGGTTCTGAATACGCCACAGTCCAGATTGAAAGCCTCCAACACAAACATTTCCGGGGAATTTTCCCTCTCACCTCTCCTCCTGCTTGCCCGTAAAGACCAACGGCCTGATTCAGTAGTTTTCGATTCCCATATGGCGCTGAAGAGAACTTCTCCCCTTCCAATTTCACTGTCAGTCGGGAAGCACCGTCTTTTCTTTTTCTTTGCAGATCGAGGGTCAGCTTTATCTTCCACCGTAGTTTCCTCTGAGCGCCGCAATTCCATTTCCTCATTGGCACGAGGAATTGCCAGCCTCAGCACCGCCCAGTCATTATAGGTTAGGCTGCAGGTATTCGTTAGAGGTGCAAGCTCCTCATCCTTATCCAGTTGGTAAAAGAACAGTTCTCCAGTTTCATATTGGAAAACGTAGCCCCATGACCCCCAGAATCCATACGGTTCCAAAGACCAGTCTTCCTTGACGCCCCCCAGTACCGGCTTCTGAACGCGACATAAAAAATATGTCGATTTCCTGGGAGCATCCGCCCACAGCCTTGAGTCGTCATATATGGATATTGGGGTCTCACACAGAACAGATGTTCCGCTCATCAGTATTCCTCTTTTATCCGGTATTTCAGAGGTTGATGCATCAGGCGATGAAGGTGAGCTTGTAGGAATACCCTTCACGGGTTGCAGGTTAGGATTCACCGCTATTGGGACCTCATACGCAATAGCAGGTCCGTCTTCTTCTTCAACAAGCAA
Source organism: Poeciliopsis turrubarensis (assembly GCA_010277015.1). NCBI lineage: Eukaryota > Metazoa > Chordata > Actinopteri > Cyprinodontiformes > Poeciliidae > Poeciliopsis > Poeciliopsis turrubarensis. The sequence continues at coordinate 30,601 of VMRN01000370.1, forward strand.
TGCCTTGTTCGTTATCGGAGTTGACGCCATTATCTCAATGATATTGACCGGGCTAGGTACCTCCGAATCAACATCAGATGACGCAGGGGAGATAGGTTCATTCTTCTCAATAGCAGAATGAACTCGTTTATTCCCATTCATTGTAAAGTTCTACTTTGAACGACTGCAGCAAGTAGAAGGCTCCATTTTTCCGACATCACTTATAACAGAAATACTAAAGGCCGAACCCACTGTCTCTCTTTCTATTGGCTCATTCAGACTCATGATAGATAGGGGTGGGAATGTAATCTGATCGCTGACCGGGGGCGGGGAGGAGAAGGGGGGACTTCCAGTTAAAAAGGGGGTGTGGCCACCTGTCAAAATGAGTTTGATGAAAAGGTGTCCATATTATCTCTCTCATTGCAATAAATTAAATTCCTCCGACACAGTAAAAGCCCAGCCAGTGTGTCTGGTACAACAGAACAACTCCAGCCTTAGTTATGGGAGGAACGTACCAGGTGTGTGCAGGTAGGGTCGAATGCTTTGGTTCCACAAATCAGAATTTTGCCATCATCCAGAGTGTGCATCATCGTGATGTAGTTGTCACATTCCTGTTAGAAGAACAGCTATTTGTATAAACAGACTGATTTAATTTGAAGTGAATAATATATAATTTCTTTATTTTAATGTGCTGTAGTGTACCTCGATGCTCCTGCCTGTTGTCTGACACACTGATTTGTCTTCAGAACTCACCGTCCACTTAGTCTAAAAGATATCAAACAAGAGCTTCATGTGGTTTTCAGGAAATGTTTGTGAAGTTCCTTTGTGTATTTCTAATATGAAAGTAAAAAAAAATGCATCTTATGGAGTGCCTTTGGAAAAGTTAAACAGTTAAGTTAAACGGTTATGACACTGGCATAACCGTAACATAAGACCTGTCATGAATATGCAGGAGTCTTTATAAATGTCTATGACTGTGGTCATGAAGTGTTATTCTGCAAATAATGACACATTCATGCAAAGTTGTGTTAATAGTGCAATAAAAGTTCATTGAAAGTGTCAACTTTGCAACTTCAATGCAGGAGTTATGTCAGTTTTATGCACAACCCATCAAATAAAATGTCACTATGTCATGTGAGGAAATAAAGCAGGTTAATTTTGCAAAGCTTTCTAACTAATTATTTAGCTTTAATCTAAATATTTAGTTAGCAAACCAAATACTTTGGTTAAAAGCTACACATTTACTCCATAGCTAACTAAATATGTAACTTAGAAACTATTTAGGTTGCGAATTAAATAGTTGGAAACTGACATTTACTAATGAACAAATATGATGACTGGAAAAATAAATCCACATTTTTTACTCCAAAAACAGGTTAATTACCCATATTATTGAATCTAATTTTTTACCATGTAACTTTCAAAACGCCACTCATATTTGGAGTTTTTCATTAAGGACAAGTATCTCTTTTCATTTAATTTTGTGTATTTTCATTGATGTTTCACCACCCAAGCCCAGTTTCTACCTGGCTGGTCTTTTCAGTGATGTCATCCAATCGGAGCGTGATGACCTTTCCTCTGGCACCGATGAAGAGCAGACCGATGTCTTCTCTCACCAGCAGGGAGCTCAAACCGTCAAAGTCGAGCTCCTCAAACAGCTTCAGGTTAACATCTGAGGGAAAGAATCCAACCGGCAACCTCAGGCTACTTTACAAATCAGAGCATTGAGTTCTTTGCATTCTATTTAGAGATATCATAGTAAGAGGGGGTAGACAGCATCTTCATGCCACACTCGTATTACTTCTATCCAATTAATGCACTGCTTTGTGTTGGTTTGTCATTCAAAGTCACAATGAAACAATCGAGTTTTTATTTGCAACCTGGAAAAATGAGGAAAAGTCCACAGGGTGTGAATACTTCTGCACTGGTCTGGACATTTCACTGCTGCTGCAGAGATGCCTCACCTGAGAAGGAAACGCTCCGGCGCGGTTTCAGGCTTTGGGCCGATCGTCCACTCATAATGATCAGGACATAAAGGAGCGCTACCTGACTCTTCATCATAACCTCAGACAGGAAATGAAGAAAAACATATTTTATATCGCAGTTGTTATGGAAACAGCAGTTTATGTCCTGCTTTATAGTTGGACATCACAGCTTCTGATGGCTAGATGATGTCGGCTGAAGTTTCACAGAAACATGATTTATAAATGATGAAATATGAATATTTAGCAACTGTAAGTGATAGATAGCTTAGGTCAATGCACTGCACCATAACCCAGGCACGTCATGATTTGCATGCTTTTACTATTTATTATCACCAGCCGGAGCAAAGACACCACAATTATCTCTGAAGTTGATTGCATATTTACATAGATTTCAGAAGTGCATCATAGAAAGTGGTCGATTATAACATATAATTTTCTAAAATAAAATGATATTTGTTTGCTTACCTCTAACCGGTGGAAATGTAAAGGCAATCTTCTTCTGATAACTACGAGAAACCAAAACATGTTTATTTTTAAAAGCATTCCAGTGTTAAAAGGTGAATAAACTTCCTTAACTGACAGTTCTGTATTAACTGAATGTATTAAGGTATGTTAGGAGTAGCTCTCCTGACGTACTTTTAGGAGTAGAAACACAACATTGTACTGTTGTATTTCCTAGTGGAGCAGGAATCCTGTCGTTTAATACCCACAGGGGCGGGGAAAAGTTAGGACAATTCCAAGGACCCTTGACCGACAGGGGACCCCCCACAAAAAGTATATGAATTCTTTAAAATTGTGTTTAGCAATAAAACTTAAAAGTTACCCCTCCAAGACCAAAAAGCACACATCCATATTTGCCCTGAACCCCCAGCAGTCAGAACAAGACCAGAACGACTGTGGCAGTTACTATACCGCCAAGAAAAATTATAATCAGCTGTCACAAAAATGGAGATAAGAGAGAGAAAAAGACAAGAGTGTGAATTTATAACCCGTTTTTCTCCAAGGTGAGTAGACTGTGAGATCATCAACCATTCAGCATAGATAGCTTAGCTAGAGACTGTTTGTCTCCATTTCACTAGCATTTGATGAATTAAGGAAAAGAAATACCAAGATATTCATATATTTAACTTGTGCCTGTACCTTTTACCACCTGACAGCAGCTGCTCTAACCCCGATACCAACATTAACCCCTCACTCCCACCCCAGTGATGAAGGTGAACACACTGTATTCACTTATTGCAGCTTGAATAAAATGCAACTGCATGGCTTTTTTGGAGAAGTCTGGACTGTTTTATGTATATTTTGCATGTTGTCTGTGACTGCTGCTCGTGGAGAGAGACATTTCAGAAAGCTAAAACAAATAAAATATTTAAGCAACTGACTTGCAAACTGTATGTGGACTGTTGCATGTAAAATTCACAAGCAGTAAATATTGTGCTATATCAGTATTGGACCAAAGAAAGCCAGGCTGTGACGCTTTATATGGGACAAATAGACTCAAGAAATTCTAACAGTAGTTGTGCAGGGGGCCCAGTTTAATTTTTTGCCATGGGCCCCAAGGTTCCTAGCGGTGGCCCTGAATAGCAAACCTACGTGAAGCTGACACCCCATCGACGTCAAAAAATCCAGCAAATAGTCTGATTGGTTAGTGCTCCGTTTGTGTAGGTTTGTGCCGTTAAAATTGTCGCTTGTGCAACTTTTGGTTTCCGAGATATTAAAATGATTTTTTAGGTCATCCAGAGTCACCATCCCTCCATTTTGCTCCAACACAAACCAAAGAGGGCTGGTTCGTTAGTGCTCCGTTTGTGCAGGTTTGTGCCGTTAGAACAAACGCAGCAAAGTTGTTTTCAAGTTGGATTTTGGCTCTTCCGATATCCGGTGTGAGCGGCGTCTAGCTCAAGGTTGATCCGATTCATGAACGCTAATTTGGGCCAGCCGTTCTCTAGGTCTCCCCCTTCCTCAAGGTGTCGGAGGTTCACTCAGGGAGAGTCAACAAAATTTACATCCAAACTCTCCTGAGAAACTAATGGAAATAGATTTCTTGCCATGTGACCAACTGACACAAAATTCATGCTGTTACACGAGACACACTGTTCTCTAGTGACCTTTTAGTCATACTCAATATTTTCAGTAATTGTAATCTTAACAAGTATATATTTTTTTCTTCAATAGCTTCCATGGCATGTTCCCTATCGACTCAAAATCAATGTGAAACTGTTCTTGACTCGTGACATGGAGTACTCTAATTTTAAAAAAAGTAGCCCACTGGTTTGTTTTGGAGCAAGAAAGGGGGTGGGGGAGGTGACGTAATCTGAAAATATGACAACTTTTAATATCTCAACAACAAAAGCTGCACAAACAAAAATTTTAACGGCACAAACCGGCAAAAACCGAGCACTAACGAAATAGCCCACTTTGGTATGTCTTGGAGCGAAATGGGGGGATGGTAACGTCATCGGCCAAAATTATAACTTTTAATGTCTTAAAAACCAAAGCTGCACAACAACAATTTCAACGGCACAAACCTGCACAAATGGAGCACTAACGAACCAGCCCACTTTGGTTTGTTTTGGAGCGAAATGGGGGGGATGGTGACTGGATGACCTAAAAAAATAATTTTTAATATCTCGGAAACCAAAGCTGCAGAAACGACAATTTTAACGGCACAAACCTGCACAAACGAAGGACTAACAATCAGACCATTTTCTGGATTTTACACTGCTACTCAGACGCAGATATTGAGGCAGGCTCACCAGTAGGTGGAGCTATGGTAGAAAATGTGCCTTTTTATTTATAACTCCAAAACTGTAAGCCCCACTAACAAAATTCATGTCTGCAAAGTTTCCTAGAAAGATTCTCCAACAGATGAGCCACTGTCCAAAGGAGAGCAAAATAAAACTTAGCACGATATGCACTGAATAAGAAACAAAACAAGTTATTGTGGCAGATTTTTTTCCAATGAGAATGTAACGGTTAAATAAACATTGTTACATAGCTACAAAATTAAACTGCCCTTAATTTTCAAATTGTAAAAACTTCCACAAATTCCTTAGCACCGTCAACTACAAACACAAGGCTAACGATGTCCAGCTAGCTTTTGTCAACGTCCACCACTAGATGGTGCTATAAAATTGCACAATTTGTTACACAAAAACCACTGATTGTTATTGCGACAAACTTTGCACTACACAGTCTTACTCTATTTATTCAAGGTAACCTTATTTCCAAATTAGTGAAATATGCTTCATCTCACACTACTGAAGTAAATCAGACATTCTTCATTCCTCAAAGTTTGATAAGAATCTGTGCTTCTTTGTTTGAATAATACCAAATTAAACTTCTACAATGAGTGCTCTTGATGTTTAATGTTGTTTTGCATTTAACAGAACACCATGAAAAAGCAAGAGAAGCAAGGGAATTTTAGTGATCTTTTTGATCATGGAGGCAGGAGAATCATCCTTCCTCCATGGTGTAGTCATTTTATTTAGATTAAGTCTAATACACTTTAATCTGGGACAGCAAAAACTCTCAAATTGCAACCAAATTATGCTAAATTTGAGCTCAATGTGTGTTTAAACACATTTCTATAAACATTAATGTTTATAATGTACTTGATCGTGGCTCACCGACACACATTCACAATTGATTTTTAAAAATACATATCCTAAAATAATGCAGTCCTTTGCATTTTCTTTATTTGAAATGAGAAAGGAAGAACTCTGCCAGGAAATCTACTTTTTAATATGACCGGCCAAGGATGATTCTTTTCTCACAATAAAAAACATCCGTTTCTGTCAATTTGACGATATAATTAAGTATCTCAGTTGTATAAAATTGAAAGACATTGTAAATGTGAATATAGCCATAAATTTAAAAACTTTTGAGATGCTTTTATGTCAGTGTAGCTAAGCCTTGTCTGACTTTATGTGGGTGGAATTCCACATTGAAATCAGTCATTTAAGCCATTGTGTCCATATAAATGTTTATTCAGCCATTGCATGATTTATATACTTGCAGTGCTGCCTGCATGTATAATGTCATAATGACTTATTATTATGGTTGTTTTTGGTACATTTCTTAGAGGTGTTTTCTTCATTTGTTGATTTTTTTTCTTGTAAAAAGTGACATGACATTTTTCAACAGGTGAGGCCCTCTTTCCACCAATCTTCCAACCATACTGTAGTATTTCTTTTTGGCCATAAGATGGAGCCAAATCCACTTCTATCTGGGTCAAACTGTTTCATTGGAGCTCAATGTGTGTTTATGTTAAGTCAACATCAGGTACAGGTACTGGTGGGTCACTGCCGTACCTTCACGATGAAGATTTTTTAAAAGTAAAGTGCTACTTAAAATAAGTCAGTCCTCCACTCCCAGGCCACATGGGGTTTGCAGTTTCTTTAGTTGAAATGAGAAAGAGGAAGAACTCCAGAAGGAAGTCTTCCATCTCTCAACAGGGAAAAAAGCAAGGTGGTGTTCTCCGAATCAAAGCCTGTCCACTCCTTTCAGTCTCTTTGACTCACAATATGAGTAAGTATCTCAGTAGTATAAGACCAAAAGTCATCATAAATGTGAATATTGTCAAAGCTCAACAACTTTTGACATGCTTTATTGTCACAGCTAGCCATTGTCTGACTTTTATCTACATGGCTTTCCAAGTTGAATTGATAATTCAGGTTAAGAAATATTGCCATTCTGCAGATTATTTATCCACTGAAGCCTATTTTTAAATAATTTGTAATGGGAAAATTAGCATCTTAAAATAAAAAAAATTGACAAAATAGTTTTAATAAACACTTCATCATTCATAGCAAAGGAGATTTTTTCTTATTGAATTTTAACAGGAGAAGCTAAATCTGCCACTAGAGGAGTTTGTGTAGAACAGTTTGCAGACAAGCATGTTCTTTAGATCTAAAGTGCAAAATGTTGCTCTGTGTTGTTCTTTCGACAAATTGGCTTTTAGAGCCTGTGAACTACGGTTAACAATTAATCAATTACTAAATTAAGTCACGATTATTTCAATAATCAATTCATCCACTTAATCATTTTAATTGGATGAAGCAAGATACAAAATACAAGCAAACATACCACACTTTAATATTTTCGTCATTTATTTTTACAGAGTTGATGGCAGTGATGCAAAGTAGGTTGTTCTGTTATCCAACTATAAATCTGTTTTAAACAGTAGATTTTGTCCTCTTTTCCACCCCAGTTGGTTTGGTTTTATTAATACCAGAACCAGAACTATTGTCCTGGTTCTTAGGACCAGAAATCCCACAGTGGCAGGATTCTGTCTTCATCTCTGGTGAAGACAGAGGTGAAGACAGTGGTATCATCACTCTCACAGTTTCAGTGGTATCATCACTCTCACTGCTGCTGCCAACAAGGTTTCGAGCTTTCTGCTTCCAGCGCATGTAGATGATGAGCATTACACACAGCACACAAACACAAGCTAAAATGTGCATAATTATAGCCTGAATCCAGGTTCCACCACCCTCTGAAACCTTAATGTTGTACAGGATCACCGCCATCCTGTGCTCTCTGCCTTTAACTACTTCCACTGTCTCACAGGTGTAAAGGCCTTCATCAGTGAAGGAAGGTGTTAAAACGAGTCCCTGGCTGAGCAGAATGTGTCGGGGACCGGGCTCAAGGATGTTACCAGAGAAGCTCCAGCTGATGGGGAGATTGGTGTCAGGGGAGCAGGGGAGGAACTGTGCCACGTCAACTGTGAGGTGGATGTCGATAATCTGCTTTGACACTGTGGGAGAAGCCAAAACAGCCATAAAAATTCTCCTGCTACTCTCCTCACTGAGGTAAATGTGAGTAAAGAGCTTTATGTGGGGAATACTTGCAATGAGAGCTTTGGCAAATTCCAACATCACCATCAGTGAGGTTCTGGATCCTGCAACAGATGAATTAAATCCTCTGATTATAAACATTGCACACAGTGAACATGTCTTAGTTAGTGTGACATACATGAAGAAGTTTGAAGCACCAGCAACAGCAGCACACAGGCCTCTGAGACGGTCCCAGCCACAGTATGGATCTCTGGCTATAAGGCAGTCGGCACAGGATGTGTAGCGGCTGCAGTCCCTCACACTGAGCTGAGCAACAGCAGTTCTAGTTGCGCTGTACAGCTGACCCTGCAGATCATCAGAGTTCAAAGGTTAGCTCCAGGTCCATTTAGTCTACAGAGCTGTAGCTGTAACCTACCCTTCTAGAGAGCTGAAGGAAGTGAATGGGCTGAGGATCCTGAAACAGCTGCAACTCCTCAATGACTCGCCGTTCATCATCACCAGACCACACCGCCTTCTGCAGCCAACCAGAGTCTGAAGGACAGAACCAGAGGTTAACTATGGGTTCTACAGGGTCACATTTGTAAAGCTACAAAGAATGCTGACAAAAATGTTCTGGTTTATTTAGCCAGTCAGAGAAAGAAAAAAAAGTGGGTGTTAATTTTTCAAAGTCAATTTAAATGTTTGGTTAGCAACCTAAATATTTAAGACAAAGCTACATATTTATATCCCCAAAAATATTTAGTTTTAAAATTAGGTCCTTAGTTCAAAAATAAAATACTTGGTTTGAAATTTGGACATTAGTTTGGAAAATAAATAATTACTTTATACCCTTTAAGTTGAGACTTTATTGTTCCCAATGGGGAATTTTTTTTTCCACAAACCAGACCCTGGACTTTCATCTTCAGGTAGACAAGAACAACAAATAACTAGCTAGACAATTACCTAAAGCATGATACAAAACAGTGGAGGCCACTGTCTGGGGCGGTTTTAACTGTGGGCCCTCCTGCACCACAATGTCCTGCATCTGCACTAAAGGAGCAGCAGTAAGGATAAGTGTTCCTGTAGTGGAACGTGTGGACTTTTAGGATCCTGGATTGTTTTGAGTTTTAGGGCTTGATTTATTCTAGCTTCATTATTACTTTATGTTCCATGGTCTCTTTCTTTGATCAGATCAGCCTTCCTTCTGTTATTTTAGTTTAGTCAGCCTTCTATTTCCTGAAGAATATCTCCAGGATTAGAGGTCTAATGTGTCTGTAAGATCTAGAGAAACTCATCCATGGGTTTATCTTTAGTCACATTGATTACAGCAGCAGTGTCTTCACAGGTCTGCCTATCAAATCCTCCAACTGCAACTGATCCAGAACGCTGCTGCTGGTGTTCTGACTAAAACCGGAAAGATAGAGCACTTCCCCCAGTTCTAAAGTCCCTACACTGAGAGAACAGACTTTAAATGACTGTTGCTAGTTTATAAATCACTGAACAGCTTAGCACCACAAATCATTAAAGATCTGCTGAGGTTTATTAACCTTTCAGAGCCCTCAGGTTTTTGGTTCTGGTTTGCTCTGAATCCCCAGAACCAGAACCAAATGAGGAGAAGCAGCATTCAGCTCATATGCACCACAAATCTGGAACAAACTTCCAGAGTATTGCAAAACAGATAAAAAACACTGAGCTCAAATAATATTGGATTGATTGATTGATAAGTGATTCTGATTCGATATGACAATCCTATGTCACATTGTAACATTGCCATCATGTGTCAATGTAACCAACATGTTTAATAGTAGTTTATTAAATGTTTGGTAAATGTATAACAAATTTACTTTGTAAGCTAAATATTTACTTGGAGAAGTAAATATTTTTTATGTAAATTATATATCTGGTTTGGAACTATTACTTTTTCCCCCAACATTATTCTTATTGGTTTTTCAACAATGTTTCCATTAATATACAGGACATAAGTGTGCTCTCACATCAAAGGAAAAGTCCAGGGTAGTTAAATTATTGTTGTTTCTTATAAGCCAGGTCATTATGAGATATTTTAGAGCAGCACTTATTACATACAGTGTATGAGAAAAGAAAAACAATGCCCCCAAGTCCCTTTGCAGAAACAATTACAACAGTAACGGTTTCTCCATTTTCCAGGAATTAGCCCAAATTATTCAAGTATTGTACGTGGTTCCAAAAATAGAAACTCGAATGTATAATTCAAAGTAAAGCAGTCAAGTATACAAACAAAGACGATTATCTCAGGACACAGCAGTGGATCAACCACAACTATCACTCACCCCAACACAGTCATATCCATGTTTTCTATATATTCCATAAAAGGACCCCAAATATTTTGAAATGGCGAAAGTTTCCCTTTTATAATGAAAGTAACCTTTTCCATTGGTAATATTGTGGTAATATTGTAATATTGTGGTAATATTCATCCAATTAATGAATTTTTGGTTTACTGGTACTCATCCATGAGAGTGCTATGACTCTTTTTGCAAGTAGTAAACATAAATCCATGGCAGTAATAATCTTTCTGGACATATGATGTCTGTTAGGACATCATATTCAGGATTAGAGGTCTTATGTGTCGGCAAGATCTAGAGAAACTCATCCATGCATTTATCTTGGATGAACAATTTGGGGTCAAAAACTAGTTTTATACCCTGTGTAGTCTCTAGAGCTTATTTAATCTCCCTCCAGAATTGTTGAACTTTCTTGCATTTCCAGATGCAATGGAAGAATGTTCCCGTCTCTTCTTCACATCTAATATAATGGGATGGCTCCATTGTGCTTATTAAGCTTTTCTGGCAGCACATATGTTCTCATTGGCCAATTATATTGCAGTGTATTTTGAGACATGTTTTGGTAGTTTGTGTTTGTGCATCAGCACACGCCTTCTCCCAGTCCTCTGAAGGCAATTTCTCCTGGAAATCCTCCCTCCAGGAATTGAGGTTCCATAAAGAAGACTCCGAGGATCCCTCCACTCTGAGGATCCCTCTGTTGGATCCATCCAACAGAGGGATGGATTCAAACTGATTATGAGATGATCTAATAAAATTCTCACCTATAGATATTTAAAATAACGTTTAATTTGCCTCCTGACTAGACAACAGGTGAATTTCCTAAAATAACACATTATAATGCATAGATTTCACCCTAGTTATGATCTGTTTCACTTTTTCCAGTTTCTGTAATCCCCAGCAGTTCCACGAAGACATTTTAATTCTTAAACCACCAGACATACCGTTAATGGGTAGAAGTTAATGGGCTTCCTAGTATTTTCAAATCATTTAAAGACAAAGAAACAAAGAACATCTAGATGTTAAAAGCTACACCCATGATAATGAATAGTATACCCCTTTTGAACAGTGTTGCCCACCCTCCTCCCGCTTTAACACTCTGGTACCCATCTAACAGCTGAAGGCTGTTCCACACGACAGTGAGGATCAACCGACTGTACCTGAGTATTTCACTGATATATATTACTGATTTAGTCCAAAAAATAAGAAATTTGTAAATGAAAGAAGGCTATTGGCTATGATTCTCTGGGATAGCAAACATAAAATATAACAAGCTAATTTTTAATTCTTACTTGTGTTACTTAACTTTGGGTACCATGATTGTCCATCCCATTTATAATGTTGCGATGTAATGGTGCCGTCATTATCTCACCCAGGTCCGCTTTCTGGTTTCAGAGTCCTTACAAAGTTCTCTGCTTCAGCCGCTTGGTTAAAGACGTGAGACTGACTGTTGTGTGTCACCAGCAGTCGAGCAGGAGGAATCATGCCGTATTGTATCCCCATGGCACTGAGTTGTTGTCTCATGCCATCAAATGTTCTGCTCTTTGTGCACCCTGGCTGCGGCCCCGGCTGCAGCCAGGGTGCATCTTATCACAGTTGCTTTGTCCCTGTAGTTTAACAACTTCATAATAAGAGTCCTTGGAGAAGAGGTGTTTGGTGTGCTTTTCTGGCCAAGCCGGTGCGTTCTCTCCACTGTCGGAGTGTGGCGTAGCGGTGCCAGAGCCTCCAGTAGCCACTTTTCCAGAAAGGCACAGGTGTCCTCTTCCTCTGCGCCCTCGGGAAGGTTAACCAGTCTCAGGTTACATCATTGCGATTTGGTCTCCAACTCCAACACTTTCCCTTTGAGCTCTTTATTTTTATTTTCGAGGACCTGGACATTAGCTTGTAGACTGGTGATGTTATCCTCTGCTGCAGATAGCCACACTTCCACTTTACCAACCTGCTCGGCACACTCGTTAACATCTTTTTCAACATTCTCTATTACTGACAGAATGTCAGTTCTCCTCCGGTCTGGAGGAGAAATCTGATTTCAAATTTGCAATTTCAGCCAATATTGCCTCTGAACCGGCTTCAACCGTCTTATTCATCTCATTCAACTCGCAGTTTTCCTCCTCCATTGACTCGCACGTGGTGGTGTTAAGCTCGCTATTTTCACAGCTGGCTTCAGAGCTGACCTCTGAAGTGAAGTCAGATAACTTAGATTGAGTCGGTTTGCTGGAGTTTTTACTGGGCTTCTTTTGTGAGAGAGGCATCACAGCTGTTTTAAACGTCATTCAATGTCACTTGTAAAGAGTATTTTCTAGGATTTTACAGAAAAGTAGTGGAGCCAAAGCGAGCATGTCCTCTCAGCAAGCCGCCATTACTGGAACCGAACTATTACTTTGTAAAAGTATTTTGGAACTATAAGCCTTGAATTTTGCAGGAAGGGGACAGAGAGAAGGGGAGAAAAATATGTATCAAAGCAACCGAAGAAGATAGCCTCATTATACAGGGTGCTCACTGTAACCACTGCATACATGACGCCATGAAATTTAGACATACAGAAATTAATTAACAACAGAGTGGAAATATAACTTTAAAAAATTAACAATTATTTTTTCCTCTATGACAATTTGTCCAAAATATTGCTTTTAGGTATTTACTGTTACATTCACAGTGAAACTGCATGTTATTTTTGCCTGTTCATTGGTCAATACAGCCGTTCTGTTAAGTCATTATATATGATCCAGTTACTTACTGTTGCTAATAAACATGACGTTGTGCTGCTGTCCATCCAGAGACGTTACTTTGTCAACTACAATTCTGGAGAACTGGGCCGCAGACCAGATCAGCAGGGGCCTCCCAGTGATCGGTTTCACCGCTCCTTCCATCAGAGGGTGGTTCGTCACAAACTGATGGATGATGTCTTCGAAGTCCCGAGAAGTCTTCAGGTTACTGTTTCGCATTTCATCATTAATACACTGATGATACAGATCAGAGATCATGTGAGACTGATCCTTTTATTGACTACCATCTTATATTGTTCTGATCTTGGTGCTTACTGAATGAGGATAAGGGGACTCAAATTGTCCTGTGTACTTCACCCAGTTGCCAGAACTAGTACGAGACATAAAGTTTCCCCTGAAAACTTGCTGGATGTCTGACAGCTTGTAGGCGCAGACAGCGGACTGACTGCAGGTACTGGACGGCTCCCTGCAAATTTAGAGAATCATACTTATGAAAATGAAACATATCAGCACCAACCCCAAACAAATGTCACAAATGGTGCAGGATTTTCCCCAGTGAATTATAAGCCTGGCGGGCCTCTAGGCTTTACTTCCCCCACACCCAACCGCCAGGCTAAGCATCGTTTGTTTACGTTTTTATTTTAAAAATTATTTTCATCTTTTTAAAATAAGACAGATGGCAAACATCTCTGCTGCATTGAGCATTTTACCAGCAGGGCAGAATTATTCCTGAAAGAAAGATGGGTATTGTTTTTTATAGTGTTATTAGTTGACGCATTGGACAGGGAGCGCAGACCATCACACCAGCGGCATCTCTGCGTGTTTACCACCTCGCACATTGTCACTGCTTGATGTCTGAAGTTTACCTTGGGATGGATCGCACACACCTGCTTTCACTCAAACTGGACACAGGTTCATCTTTATGGACATTTACATCATAAAGATGAACCCATGTGAGGATGAGGATCCATATTTGTTTGGGGAGTTTATTAAGGTAGGAATCAAGTTTAAATTTACAGCATTTGCTCATGCTCAATGTGGACCGCAAATGTTCACGTTGAGCATTGCTCAGTGTTCACAGGTGCGCCTTTAGAGGTGCACGTTGAGCATGCAGTCAGAATGATAGTTCTTTGCCTTGTAGATGTGCAGCATGCTGGTTTATTTTTATTTTTTTGTGGTGACATAATCCCTTTTTGTCCCTCTACACCCAGCAGCAGAAATGAGCTGTACAGTGGATTTAGCTCGTCATGCAGGGTCGGTCCAAGGCTGAAGGAGGCCTTCAGCAGAATCTAACTTAGGGGCCCCTCAGGATCTCTAACAGCATTTCAACATGGATTTAGTAAAGTCTGGGACAGGGGCCTAGTTTAGTTGGCAAAGTGTAAAAGCAGTCAGTGATAATTGTAGCTTACTCATTAGTATTTGTGAAGAAACAGCTAAAACTCAAAGATTAAACTCACAGCATCAGACTGTTGCTTTGCTAACAAAACAATCCAACTATGAAGATTGTTCTTCGAATTTTTACAAAGTAAACTTGTCAGGTCCTTAAAATCATAAACTTGAATGTAAAACACTTTAGAAATTCTAATTAATCTATACTGAAACCATGAAATCTAATTTAACTGCATTGATATTCTCTTAGTTTGTTTTGCCTTGGGCCGGCTCTGAAAGTGATCAGCATCACATTGTGTTTTTAGATACACTAACTGATTACTTGATTAGGATCTGACAGAAGTGAAAATAATTGATATTTCTATTAATTCTATTTTTGTTATTGTTTTTACAACTGTATTTGTAGGTGTCAGTATTTTTGGCACTGTCTTCCAGTAAGACAATTACCCAGTAATGTTTTAATTTCCTGTCAACTCATTATCTTTAAATACAAAAACATGATGGATTGCCCCCCACCGGGATTAGCCAGATGTCCGAGGAAATCCCTATGGCGAGTTCAGCTTTCTGTAGAACAAAACTCCAACCTATTTATGCAAATTGCTCATTGATAAATCTATGGTGAAGAATATCTAAAGTGTCTGAAAGAAAATGCATTTTGTTAAGCTGAAATATGGAGGTGTAATGTTACTTGACACGTTACTGGCTGCCATTTTCAAAGCAGCCAATTTGGGATGTGCTGCATAAGTATTATGAATCCAAATGTGAGTTAATCTGTTCAACATCTAAAGTGTGACCATGGATCCCAAACACAGCAGTAAGACTGCTACACATTGGGAGAGAAAAGAGTCACTGTGTGGCAATGGCCTAGTCAAAGTCCATATGTCAATATGACTGAAAATTATGTGGCGCATCTTTAAGAGAGTTGAGAAAAAAACTTCAATGAACTAAAGCAACACTTTTCATAACATAAGCTAAACCACTGCTGAGTATTTTTGCTGCCGAAGGAGGTTCTGCTGCTGCTGGATCGTAGGCTCTGCTTAGTCCTTCCACACAACTTATGTTTTAAATAAATGTCTGTGTTCCCAGTTGGTTGAAAAAGTTAACAAACCAGCGCTAACCTCATCATGAAGGTTCGGCTCAATGAGGAGCTTTGGTGCTGGCTTTATATTTTATTATTATTTTTAATATTGTTTTTCCAGTTACATGAGGCATCAAACCATATCAAACGTTTTGTCCACTTAGACACAGTTAATGCGCGCAGAGATCAGAGAAACTCCAGCAATTAAATCAGTTTCTGTGACTCTTATTAGAAACTGAACAGACAGAAATGTTAGAGCTGCTAAAGCCACGTTAGCAGGTTTAAATTAAATCTCTGATTGTTGCTCATCTCTGCAGTGCAGCAGATTGAACTCATCCTGCAGGGCCGGTCCAAGTCTGCATGAGGCCCGGGGCAGAATCTGACCTGCGGGCCCCTCTTGCTGCTAAACCATCAGAACCTCTAGCAGCTTCTGTTGGATTTAATCTGAGAGATTATAGTAGATTAACTGGCCAACATAAAAACTGTCAGTTATATTTTGTATTTGTGAACAAACAGATCAAACTCAAAGATTAAATTTACAGCATCGGATTGTTGCTATGGTAACACAATAATCTAACTTTGAAGATTGTTCTGTGAACTTTTACAAAGTAAACCTGCCATCTCCTTAAAAGCTTACATTTAAATGTTGATTTAAAATATTTTAATTTATGCTGAAACCATTAAATCAAATTCAGCAGCATTGATCATCTCAATAAATAAATGTTACATTTATGTATTTGTGGTCTATATTAAAATATTAGCATTTATGGCCCCTGAGGGCCCGATGGAGCCGCTGACTTCATTTGGATTGAACAGAAGTGCAAATAATTGATATTTATTTTAATTGTATTTTTTGATTTGTTGTTTATAAAACTAGTTGTGGGTTTAAATATCGTTTCACTGACCATGTTTTCCCATATAATTACCCAGTAATATTTTTACTTTTCCTGTCAACGTAACATGTTGTAATACAAAAACACGGTGGACGCCTCGGCGCTCCGACCGCCGGGCTGAGCAGGTTTACTGGGGAACTCAGTAAACTTGAGTTTACCTCAGAAACTCAGTACTACTTCAGAAGCTAGCATCCAAGGTCTTTTTAGTCTTCATTGTGGGAGTTCAGCTAATCAGCATCAAGTAAAGATAATAGCTCTCCTTGATTGGGTGCCGTGTAAACACCAGTCTCTATATTGTTAAGTAGCATAGCTCTAAGGTATGTCAGCTTTCCAAGACTAATTTTTTTAGGAAATTCATCTTGGTTCATAAGTGTCCTTTATGAAATAATCCCTGAAGAGGCAAATTTTTCCAAATATTTTGGAGTTACCTCAGAAAAGGCAGGAGTGTTTCTACCCTAACATCCTTAACATGGCAGTTGATCATTAGGACTCAATTAATTTTATTAAAAGCACAATCATAAAGCTGCAGATGAAGAAGTTAATAAAATCGGAACTCATTGCACATTGAAACCTGAGGAGACATGACTTACGTGTTTAAGGTGAATGTTGCGTAGAAGACACTGTTCGTCAAATTATTTTCATCTCGTAGAAGAAAGATGTCCTGCAACAGAGAGGGAGACCCTATGTCTCCGAACGGGCAGTCCACACGGACTTCCAGGAAAGAGGTCCACTTTTTCCGCAGTATGTTTGTTCCTCCAATGTCACTCTGAATCGACATAAATGTCACACTTTATTACTGATTCATGTAGTGTTTAAAGGGAGCTTAGGGAAGGAAAGGTAGGTAAGGTATTTTTACTTATATAGCACATTTTCAGAAACAAGGTAATTCAAAGTGATTTACATTATTAAATGGAAATACAACAAAACAACAAACCAAAGGAAAGAGCAAAAGAAGAAAAAGGAAAACAAAAAAGTATAACCCTATGTTTTGAATAAGTAGTCCATGATTTATAAACTAATAGGAGTTTCTCTGGATTCTAAGCTTGTTCTAATTCCTGCTCTGGACTGAGTGAAATCCTCTGGCTCTCTTTGTTCCTGTTCTGGGATTAGTGAATATATAAACCAGGGGTCTCAAACTCCAGTCCTGGGGGCCTGCAGTCCTGCAACTTTTAGGTGTGGCTCTGCTGCGCCACACCTGAATAGAATAATTAGGTCGTTAGCAAGGCTCTGGAGAACTGATCTACAGACAATAAGATCTCCAAGAGGAAGTAATAAAGCCAATTCAGTCCAGAGTTTTGTACCTGTGGCACGTCTAAAAACTGCAGTACTGAGGCCCTTGAGGACTGCAGACCCCTGATATAAACTAAATGCTCCTCGTATAAGAACTCGATAATTTATTAGCGTGAAGGAGTTTCTCTGGCTGATAAGATAAATATTTGTCTAAAGCAGGGGTCACCAACCTTTTTGAGATTGGGAGCTGCTTCACGGGAACAGAGTAACATAAAGGGCTACTTGTTTGATACAGATCAGCCTTTCTAACAATAGTATATATATATATATATATATATAAATATGATTACAAGCTGCCTGGTCATATTAATGTTAGGGACTACTGACAATAGTTATCAGGGTTAACCTTCTTTACTATTTACAAAATTGTGAAGAGAAGAAAAAGATCTTTTGTGCCTAAACATCTTTTATGTAGCGCACATCAGTGTGAGTCTGTGAGGGTCAAAGGGCACGCCAAAGCCTAAATCTTATTGGTCAGTTTGCTTTTCCTGTGAACTAAAAATGAATGAGTGGAGTTTGAACGTCCCATAGTTCTTAGAGCGGTCTTTTGGATCCCGGCAGAGCTTTTCACAGTGCGCGGTTCTGGTGGGTCGCCGGTTTATTAGCTTTTTTGTGGTTTCGCAAACTTAAAAGTTGATGGGTCACCCATTGGATGACACTAGCAGAAGTTGAAAAAAATGTCCGACAGATTGGAAGGTCTGCACTAAACTATCACTGCACCTGACCTGCAGGATCACAGTCACCTCTCCAACACGCATCATGTGCACATCGCACAAAACCAGCGCAAACCTAAACAATTAAAGCAGCACATCCCTTTTCTTCTCTTTTTTTATTTATTGTTTTTTTTTTTTTAATTTACATAAATGATGCTAAATACTACAGACAATAATACAAGCGAAGCCTACCCGTGTGATCCACGGAAAGAGGAGGATGTTGATTCCCAGGTTCAGGTGGTGTCCAAAGGAGAAGAAGGTGAAGCAACAATGTTTGCTTAATTTGTACTCTCTTGGGGAACGTTTCGACCAGATTAAATTGTTTAACCCAGCAGTCTCAGGAAGAGCGGCAGATGTCCGCTAACTGGACCTGCCAGCTCTCCAGTTTGGGAAACATCACAGAAGCTCATAAACCGGTGACCTGCCAGAACCGCACACATAGCTCTGCCGGGATCCAAAAGACCACTCTAAGAACTACGGGACGTTCAATCTCTACTCATTCATTTTTAGTTTACAGAAAAAGTGCCAAGCTGTCACAAACAAATGCAAACTGACCAATAAGATTTAAGCTTTGGTGTACCCACACCCACAGACTCAGATGTGAGCTACGTACAAGATGTTTTGACATATAAGATTGTTTTTTCCCCTCAGTTTTGTTAATTGTAAAGAAGGTTCGATAATAAAATGTTCAGAACTTATTTTCTTTTTTTAATTCATGGAAAATCTTAAGGTAGGCAGAGCGGGTGCAGCCGTATAGCTGCAGGCGCTGCTGCCCTTCGATAACATCCTGCAGGCGTCTGCACATAGTTCTGAACTTTAACCATAGAAGAGTTTTGTGTATAAAACAATTTATTTTTAACATTTTTTATAGCTTACTTTCTTTAAAAATTCTAATAACATATTAACAAATGTTATTACTTCAGTGTAAAAACAATAAATTAAATAATTTCTTTGGCAGTGCTCCCCAATGACATTGGCTATTTTTGGAACTTGCTCTGTGGGCGACTGACAGTGTCCCCTCGGGCGACCGGGTGCCCGCGGACACCACGTTGGAGACCCCTGATGTAAAGTAATAAACTAGACAGAAGGACAGACAGGGCAAGAAATTATCAGGGAAAAACCGTATGTGTAGCAACATTCATATACAAAGACATGAGCTCGCAAAGGCATTGAGGTCAGGGAGTGTGTTGTCTGTAACTGTGGTGTGCTTGTTCTCCCAAAATAAAAGTCCCTCATAAGGTGGTATTATCTAAGAGCAAGTCCTCGAGAGTTCAACTATATAATTTCACAGGTGATTTTGGGAGGGGGTGAAGTAGGGAAAGAGCAGCTACTTTACATAAACTCCTGGAGATTTGAGATAGGCAGCAAGCCAAGGGCTACACAAGGGAGGCAGATTCAAAATAAACAAATTTTCTTTAGATCAGGCAGACTTAAATTTTCCATCTTCCCTAGAGCCTTAACTGGTACATCTCTGTTAATTTATTGTTTCCATTGGGCCAAAAACTTGCAAATTCTCCAAGATCCAACTAAATCCAGGATGTACAGTCTGGGTGGACTCTCCTGTGCCCAGTCTTCTCGTTGAGAAAATTTGATCAATTGCATTGAGAGACCAACTAAGCACAATTTCTAGATTTGGAGGATGTGCAAAGAGAGGATCCAAAACAACAGCAAAAACAGAAGATAAGAATAGTTTGAGAGGTGTCCGCCTTCAGCAAGAGCAAGAGAGAAAAAAAGGTTTAGTATTCAGACGTACTTTACACACTCGTGCAACTCTCGACACCTGCAGTTGGCGTGATTCTTCAAAACTGTTCTCAATGAAGAACAAGAACACATTGTCGTCCTCCTGGTTCTCTGAACTTTTGCTTAGCTCAGCCATGTGAATGGAAATCATGTTGGGTTCTGAGTTCAGACAAAATAAAAAGTGAAGTGAGGTTTGACAAGAATATATATTTTAACTGGGTCAAGTGGCCACCTCACTGGAGGACAAAAATAGTTCCTCTTCATTCTTCATCACATTCTCCCCATGTCTTTGGAATAAAACTTTTTGTCCGTGGAGTTTTGTGGAGGCAGCGGTATATAAGTCGTTTCCTATTGACAGAAGAGGAAAATGTTTTACAATTTTTAAACTAATTACAAAAACAATCCTTCAGCATGGATGGGATCCACTCAAACCAATAACCTTGTTGTACAGCTTTTCAGTACTGGGGAAAAAAATTTGTCTGAAACAACGATGTTGTGAAAATGTTTTCTGATATGTACACTTTATATATATATTATAATGTTTCATTTATTTTAGTTTATTTGATTAGGGCAGTGCACATTAATCAATATTACCACAATTCATGAAAGTGTAAATATGCAGGAATTCATACAACAGTTCAGTTTTGTATTTTGTTCTAAGATAAGCAAGCACAGAAATAAAACACCTTACCATGCAGTTCACTAGACAGAAGACAATAACAGCACAAGACATTATGAATGAATACAAACTGGTATAAGTTCAACCAATGCTTCTGATTCCTTTTTAAAAATTGTGTAGTTTTCACTGTCTTTGATTTAAGCTGAACTGTGTTCTGTGCCTCAGCATGTTGCTGAGACAGTTTTCCCAGTAACAGTTCCTGGTTAATGGTGTCTCTTCAAATTTAAAAATATGGCCCTGACTTTACCACCTTTGTATTCATTATTTCTTCCAGCTGTTACATGAACATTTCCTGTGTACTTTTGAGTGTATGAAATTAAAAACAAAATAAAATGTAAAAACAAATTATTGCTGTTAATTATTAATTAGCTTTACAAACGGTATCCATAAATAGGGTCATAAACTTGTGGTGAACTACTAAACAGCCTGAGTTTAAAAGTTACTTTGAGTATCTAATAGACTCCATTTGTTTTGTGTCTTGCTCCTGTTTCCTCTGTTTTTCAACTGGTTATAATCCAGCAACCCCAAACCCCAGAACTGCTAACTTTTTGCTAAGTATCAAGAAGAGACTGAAATCTATGAGAAGGAGGAGCAGTGCAGGTTCACTGGTTGATGTTGTATGTAGATCGGAGTAAATGTACAACCATGGAGACGTAGGCGAACAACTAAAAATTTCATATGATGAAGTTTTTCAATGTTCACCTGCTGTTTGGTCAAGAACATAAGAAATAATGAATAGAGAATGAAACACTGAGATACTGAGCGAAATGTCAGTAAGCCTCAGAACAAAAGTTTTGCACCAACCATCCAACATTGAGGCAAATCTTTCTTCGGGGTTTGAGGGAACTTTCCCTCTGCCGCTCTCAGTTGTGTTTTCCATGGTGACATTTCCTTTGTAGACCATCTGAAGAAACATTGAAGAATTTATAATAATTTAGAAACGATGTTACTTACTCTTCCATGAATCAGTTTTAATTCTGACGGTGAAATGAGAAAATAATGCAAAACTCTTATCTTAGTGATCCATGTTTTTACATAATTTCTTGTTTCACTGCAATAAACAAAATTCCTCCAACACAGTAAATGCCTAGCCAGTGTGTCTGGTACTAGAGAACAACTCCAGCCTTAGTTATGGGAGGAACGTACCAGGTGTGTGCAGGTAGGCTCGAATGCTTTGGTTCCACAAATCAGAATTCTGCCATCATCCAGAGTGTGCATCATCAGGATGTAGTTGTCACATTGCTGTTAGAAGAACAGCTATTGTTATGAACAAACTATTTTAATTTAAAGTGAATAATATATCATTTCTTTATTTTAATGTGCAGTGTACCTCGATGCTCCCGCCTTTCTTCTTGCACTTCGATTTGTCTTCAGAACTCACCGTCCATTTAGTCTGACGGAAAATAAACCAACAGACCATGTGTTCATGCGGAGATCTTTTGAAATTCCTTCATGTCTTTTTAATATGAAAAGTCAAATATATATCCGATTGGTGCCTTTTGTAAAGTTACACAGCCACAAAAGAACAGAAATTATAATGGTTATTCAGTTAATAAGAAAAATAAATGGGTTCATTTTATGAAGTGATAGCTTGAAACTAAATATTCATAGGTAACATACTGCAAATTCTATGTTGCTGTATTTATTTGTTTATGTGTATCCCAACATGTATTTTGCAAAGTAAATGTTTTAGCTAGCTCAGAGCTAAATATATTTAGTTTGAAATTATTTAGTTTTGAGCTCAATATTTAGTTAATAATTAATCTTTAGTAATTAAGCTTCAATCTAGATAGTCAGTTAGCAAGCTAAATATTTAGCTTCAACCTAAACATTTAACTTCAAATTAAATATTTTTAAACTAAATACATTTATCTCTGAGCAAACTAAATATGATTTGGTATATTTCACACCTGGCTTTCTCTGAGCTAAATTCACAGCTTGGTCCTAAATATTTAACTTAACTAAATTTTATGATTTCGTTTTTAGATTAATATGTAAATAGGAGCTACATATTAAGTTGGTAAACTAAGTATTGTGTGTATTGTTCAGGTTCACAAACCCGTTCCACCCAAGCCCAGTTTCTACCTCGCTGGTCTTTTCAGTGATGTCATCCAATCGGAGCGTGATGACCTTTCCTCTGGCTCCGATGAATAGCAGACCGATGTCTTCTCTCACCAGCAGGGAGCTCAAACTGTCAAAGTCAGGCTCTTTAAACAGCTTCAGGTTAACATCTGAGGGAAAGAATCCAACCGACATCCTCAGGCTACTTTACAAATCAGAGCATTTATTTTTCTGCATTCTATTTAGAGATATCAGAGTAAGAGGGGGTAGACGGCATCAAAGCAGTGCATCCATTTAATGCACTGCTTTGTGTTGGTTTGTAACTAGTTTTTATTTGCAACCTGGCAAAATGAGGAAAAGTCCACAGGGTGTGAATACTTCTGCATTGGTCTGGACATTTCACTGCTGCTGCAGATATGCCTCACCTGAGAAGAAAACGCTCCGGCGCGGTTTCAGGCTTTGGGCCGATCGTCCACTCATAATGATCATGACATAAAGGAGCGCTACCTGACTCTTCATCATAACCTCAGACAGGAAATGAAGAAAAACATATTTTATATCGCAGTTGTTATGGAAACAGCAGTTTCTGTCCTGGTTAATAATTAAATGCCCCAAAATGTTTATGTGGAACAACAGCTGATATAACTATTTGAAGTTGTAAATTCTGAAATGTGAATCCTTAGCATCTGTAAGTTATATACAGCTTAGCTTAATGCACTTCACCAGAATACATGCAAGTCGTGATTTGCATGCTTTTGCCATTTTATACCACAAGAGGAGCAAAGACACCAAAATCATGTCTACAGTAAATTGAAATATAAGAAACTAATGAATTATTCACAAAAAGTTTCTCATATCAGAACATTTTTTGTTTTTTGCTTAGACTTAAGTTGTTTAGGTTTACAATTGAAAAATAAAAGTTTCAAACATATATGTTTAAGAAATGCATGATTAATTACATTTAAATAAAACATTTGTTTTTCCAAAATAAAACAATATGTGATCGCTTACCTGTTAGGGGTGGTTATATAAAGACAATTTACTTCTTATAACTATGAGAAACCAAAACATGTTTATTTTTAAAAACATTCCAATGTTTAAAGGTTATAACTTAGGTAACTGAAAGTTTTTTATTAACTGAAGGTATTAAGAGTATTTTTTCTAATGTGCTATTTATTTATTAAAGTCAATGAAAAAAATATTCTACATATTTGGGGTTAATATCAGAGGATATTTCTGATATTATGCACAGAGTCAATTTCTCCCAGGAAAAACCTTTTACAGTTTAGTGAATTATGAAAAATTGTGTAAACCCCTGCGCCTCTTGTATGTTTTCTATTCTCACTTAAAAAGCTGCAATTAAGACATGATTATTCAGTTATTACAGGTGATGAAATGGTTTTCTCAGTACTTATTGTTATATTTTGAATTGATGCTATCCCACACAGGGTTATAGAACTGAGCCTGGAAATCACTGACTGTTTACAGGATGATAGAAACAGATGATGGTGCATCTGCTTTCCAGCCATGCTCAACCTACCTCTGTCCCTTCTCCAACTCTATGCTCCCGGCTCCTTCAGGCTTCCATCCGTTCTCTGACCTCCACCACCAGTGAATGGGGAGAAGACCTCTCAAATCGCCATTGCAAAATGCTTGTCCAAGCTTATCGCAATCACAGCACTGTCTTTTGCTGATGTTCAAGCACCAAAGAACTTTAATTCTTTCATGTTAAGAAAACTTTTTAATTCCATTTTGTTGGTGTGTTTGTGAATCTCTAGGTTGGATTAACTGCTGTTGCAGAGATGCCTCACCTGAGAGGAAGACTCTCCAGCAGGGTTTCAGGATTTGGGCTGAAACATCACTCATAATGATCAGAACATGAAGGAGCGCTACATGACTCTTCATCATGACGTCGACAGAAAATGAAGACAAAATAAAAACACGACTTCTATGATGTTAAAAATAGCTGTTTATTTCCTGTTTAATA
>VMRN01000371.1:0-34306 GCA_010277015.1 Poeciliopsis turrubarensis
CACTTTTTTTATGGATGCACTTCTTAAGATGCAGCAGGGAGAGCAGCTATAAACACAGACGTAACATTTCACTGTTTAGTTTGATTCAATGTGGTTTATTTATGCAGCACATTTCATTAAAGGGACAGTATTATGTATTTCCCAGGTACATAGTACCATTTTACAGCACAGTCAAGTAATTATGTTACCTTCCGTTGTTATAAAAATGCTTTAAATATCAAACATAATTTAAGAAATTTGGCTTTGTAATTTAGTGCTTGGAAATTGATTCTCTGCCTCTTTAAAAGATGGCTTAACCCTTTAACATTTATTTATTTTTTATACCAGTGTTTCACTGAGAAGTTGCTCCTATAATCAGATCTGATACGTCTGTATCCTGGTCTCCCTTCATGATTGAATGTTTTCCTGCAAAACAAGCTGAAGTCCTGCTGGATCAATGACTTGACCAGACGATGATTCCAGCAGCAGGAGCCTGGAAGCTGCAGCAGTTTCTGAAACTGAAACTGCTGCTTCTTGTCTTTTTCTATGACAAGAAGCTAAAATAATATTTGTTTGAGCTCATTTTCTGTTGTGTAACTGAATTTCAGAGTGAGAGGAATCAGCTGATGCCAGTGATGGCAATAGCTCTGAAACTCCACAAGGAGGCGATGTTTGCAGCCTTTTGAGGTGGATCTTCTCAGTGTAGTAGAAACAGTTGAACTGATTTCAGATGAAACAACTGCTGATTAAAATCACATTAACCCTTTTCAGACCTTGCCCTGTATGGAGGACCAAAACGGACAAAATTAAAAATAAAAGCGAGGCTTCTTCAGATTCACTGTAAAACAGATTCACTGTGATACAGACGCTACAAGAGATTTTTCCTGCCATCTTTAGTAACTGTTTCAAGGATCTGAATTAATGAGTTACAACAACATTTAATTTCTCTTTGGGATTAATAAAGTATGTTTGAATTTGAATTTCTGCTTCACAAATGAGAAGCAGCAGAGTCTTAAAGATGCATGTCAATCTCAATGTCTTGCAACAACCAAAACAGCAGAACAGAATGATGGACAACCATTGGTCTTCTGGTTTATCTGGTCTCTGCCCTTCACAATAAGAAGGGCAGAGATGTGTATTCTGATGTGTAATATATGTTTGTGTCCACCTCAGTATATGTTTTTAACTGTTATCATAATTAATACTGTCCATTTTTAGCTATGTTTAATTTCACCACTATTAACTTTTGTCAAGTTGCTCTGAAGTTTATCTACAGTTATTTATTGTTTTTTTGTTTAATGTATAAACTCAGAAGCTGCTGGACTGATTTTAACCACCAACTAGATTTTTTCTCTTTTTAAAATGTTGCAGTTATTAATTGTGTGACAATCTTTCAATGTTATATGAGGGCTTTTTATTGGCTGCTGATGCATCATTTTGTGGATCAGATGTTTGGCGCATCAATCCAGCATCATTCTGCTGCAACATGTTGATTATTGTATGAGTTTCTTTGTTTCTTTTTTACCATTTTGGTAAAAATTTAAAACTATAAGAACATTTCTGAGTTACAATGAGAAGTATACTGATATTCCTGAAACTGTGGGGCTGCCATCTTAATATGGATTAATTATCTATAGACTTGTTAGAAGCATATTAGTGAAATGAAATAACAGCAATAATAGATACTAATGAAGTCTTTCTTATCTTGGGAAATAACATTTCCTGAGTGAATTTTTTATTTATCTTCCAACAGTTTTTAGCGGCGCTAATGGCTTGCATTTTTTGACAGTAGACCGACAGGAAGGAGGGCAAGGAGAGGGGGAAAGACATGCGGCAAAGGTCACCGGGCCCGGGAGTCGAACCCGCGACGTCCGCCTCCAAACGGGGGGCATGCTAACCCCCTGCGCCACCACCTATTTTTTCCAGCAGATCCTGGACCTGCTTCCTGTCTTCTATCTTCTGGTTATTGAACACATGATACATCCCACTGCAGCTCTTAACCAGTTTCTGCAAGTTTTTATCTCTTTTTACAATAAGTATAAATGTATTTGAAAGTTTAATTCAATAAACTTACTGTGTGTTTAGCAGTACAATTGTACAACAAAATAACTAAATAGAGAACTGAAGTCGCCTATTTATTAACGGGGAACTTTTATTTATTTAATAACTTTGGAACTAGAAGCTTTTTTTTAATTGAGACACAAAGTGGAAAACATGTTGCAAATGTCTGATGGTTGGGAATCAAACCCAGTTTTATTGAGGACTTTAGTCTCTGTGTTTAGACCATCTGCTCTACATCTGAAACATTTTATGACATTTATGTGTTCATCCTCTCAGTTCATCCCGTCATTTTCACATTTTATGAAAATAAACACTTTATGTTTGTGTGAATCATTTACAATCAAATGAACCCAAATTAAAATTGCTCGAAAATTCCCCTGATATCTTTGTTGATTTTATTTAGAAAAGTGAAATTCTCACAGATTTAATAAAGCAACAGAGTTTGCCATAATTTAATTAATTTCCAAACAGATTTCCCATTACCTCAGGTATATTGTTGAAAATAGGATTAAAATAGTTTCACTTTATAATTACAATGGATGTTTTTTTGTTTGTTTGTTTGTTTTGGAATTGGGAACCAGTTAAACCATCAGGTCATGATTGTCATTAATCGTCGCATACATGATAAATATTTACTTTAATAGAAATCAGAATAAA
Source organism: Poeciliopsis turrubarensis (assembly GCA_010277015.1). Taxonomy (NCBI): domain Eukaryota; kingdom Metazoa; phylum Chordata; class Actinopteri; order Cyprinodontiformes; family Poeciliidae; genus Poeciliopsis; species Poeciliopsis turrubarensis. The sequence goes on from VMRN01000371.1 coordinate 2,698, forward strand.
TCATCAGTTTAAGATAATGTAATGCTAAAGTAACTCCACTTGTTTCTGACCTCATTGAGGCTCACAGGTTCTTTACAAGTTATATTTTGTTATTCATGAAAATCAGGGTTTAATAAGTTGTGGCCAAAGTATCAAACACATCGTCACTGTATAACACATCCTCCTTTTATTTTCACTGCTGCTACAGCTACAGCTACTGCTCCATCTGGAAATCCAACAAAAGCGCCAACTCCAGCTCCAACAGCAGCTCCAATAGCAGCTCCTATCGGTCCCCCTATCGCTCCAACAACAGCTCCAGCAGCTGCTCCAGTAACACCTCCTGCAGCAGCCCCCACAACATCACGGATAAATGCATTGTCTCTCTCTGCCTTCCTTCTTGCATCTTGAGGATTCATGTCTGGATATTCTCTTAGGAGTCGTTTCATTTCTTCTTGCATGGCTTTTTCTGCCTCTCGGAACCTTTCATTGATGTAGAAACTTCCTCCATTTCTCTGAACCATTCTTTTGATCTTTTCCACCAGTCCACCAACTTGATCAGAATTCTCAACATTGTTGTCAAAGACATGATATTTATCATCAAATTTCTCCAAGCTGGAGCACTGACTGATGATGCGTTTTAGAGACTGGGATGTTTCTAACAGGTTTTCTATTTTAGTTTTTGCCTTTTTCAGCTCGTTTCCATGGGTAAACAGGATCATGGTGTACCTGGCTGCTTTTTCTCCAAACATTGTCTTAATTATTTCCAATGTTTTTTCTTCTTTTCCTTTGAATATGGTTGGTTGGAGAACAATCAGGAAGACATGAGGACCAGGAGCCGCCAGGCAGATGCCTTTAGCGATCTCTTCCACAACCTCTTTGTTACTCTTTTTTTTATCAAACAGACATGGAGTATCAATAACAGCCAGATTTAGACCAGCAAACATACAGGTTTCCTTCTCACAGGTCTGTGTCACGGAGGAAAGAGAGGCTTTAGACTCAAAAACTTTCCTCCCTAAAATGGTGTTTCCAACTGCACTTTTGCCGACTCCAGTTTTCCCAACAAGAACAATCCTGAGGTCTGGCTCCTTTGCAGCTGTTGAAGAATTAGAAAACAACAATAAACCAAAATCAGTTTTTACTTAAATTACTTTAAAGTAGAAACTAAAAAGTTTTTAAAGCATTTTTTGGCTGAGATGGGTTTTATTTAGAGAATAATTATACAGGAAAGTAGACAATGAAAGAGGGAAGACATGCAGCAAAGGTCATAAGGTCAAGACTTGAACTTGTGACGTCTGCGTGGAGGACTGAGGCTCCATGTGAGGGTTGTGCTTTACCAGTGTTGTATAGTAACGAAGTAAAAATACTTCACTACTTAAGTATATTTTGGAGTACTTCATACTTTCCTCGAGTAAGAAAATTTTTGAAAACTTTCACTTTTACTTCACTACATTTCCGAACTTAATTGCATACTTTTACTCCGATACATTTTCAATGTGTGGTTTCGTTACTCGTTACAAAAAAGCGAGAGAGAAACGCAAATGTTTTGATCCCACCTACTGATTGACTGCAACAAAGCCTGCTTGCCTGGGTTTGTTCATCACCACCAATAGGATGCACAGGTTTCGCCTCCCCACTACGTCAGAAAGTCCAGCAAACAGTCTGATTGGTCAGTGCTCCGTTTGTGCCGTTAAAATTTGTGCAGCTTTGGTTTCCGAGATATTAAAATGATTTTTTAGGCCATGCAGAGTTTACCATCCCCGCATTTTGCTCCAAAACAAACCAAAGTGGGCTGGTTCGTTAGTGCAGGTTTGTGCAGGTTTGTGCCGTTAAAACAAACGCAGCAAAGTTGTTTTCCATTTGGATTTTGGCTATTCCGATATCCGGTGTGAGCAGCGCCTAACTCGAGGTTGATCCGATTCATGAACGCTAATTTGGGCCAGCCGTTCTCTCGGTCTCCTCCTTCCTCAAGGTGTCGGAGTTTCACTCAGGGAGAGTCAACAAATTTTACATCCAAACTCCTGAGAAACTAATGGAAATAGATTTCTTGCCTTGTGACCAACTGACACAAAATTCATGCTTTACACGAGACACACTGTTCTCCAGTGAATTTTTAGTCATACTCAATATTTTCAGTAATTGTAATCTTAAAAAGTATATATTTTGGCCTAAAAAATAATTTTTAATATCTTGGAAACCAAAGCTGCACAAACGGAGCACTAACCAATCAGACTATTTGCTGGATTTTTTGACGTATAGTTTGTGAAGTAGAGGAATCGTAATGGCTTTTTTTCTTCATGTTGCATTTTCTGTACTGACTATTTATTTTTCTCATTTTCAGCACTGACCTTACTGAAAGGGAAAACTTACGGCTTATAGAAACTTTGTATTTTCTGTCCTGGAGGGTTTACTAAGAAGCTGGTTCAGTTGTAAAGCAGGTTAAATTAACCTTATAGGTAAAGCACCTAATTTTCTTAACTAAATTATGCCTGCAGGTTTATCTATTAGCAGGTTTCATTTTGCCTGCACTTGGTTGTGTACATTATTTTAAGTGTATTTAACAAGTTTACCAAAATATAAAAAATGTCATTCAAACTGCATTTGCCTTGTTTTACTTTTTACTTGTACTTTTCATTACATTACTTGAGTACATCTATTTTTACAGTAATTTTCATACTTAAGTACAAGACGTTTCAGATACTTTAAGACTTTAACTCAAGTAACATTTCAGTCAGTGACTTGGACTTTAACCAAAGTCATATTTTGGAGCGGTACCTATACTTTTACTTGACTTCGAGATTTCAGTACTTTATACAACACTGTGCTTTACGCTGCACCACCACTAAAAAGGCTTTAATGATGTCAGTTACACAATAATATGTTCATGATTAAGTTCATTAATCTGGAAGAAAAGTATAAATAACTTTAAAATAACTATTTTTATAAACGTTGAGCATCATTATTATTAAAGTTATTAAAATGTGTTTCAAGCTTTAGCTAATAGTTTCTTTAAATGCTTTTATAACCAATAGATGTTGTTGAATATTTTTATGGGCATCATTAAACCAAAGCACACAGACACAAAGTAATTAGAATCAATTAATCAGATTAATTAATATACAAGTTTTTCTTCCTCTTGGTTTTTGTATATAGATCAGTTTATATCCTTTCTCATTCATACAGTATATTTTTAAATGTCTGTTTTCTTCACAGACCTTTTCTGATAAGTTCACATATTTTCTGCCTGATTTCACCTTGAACAAATTTTAATACTTTATTTTCTGTTATTCAACATTATGCATAATTATACTGGGCCTCATATTATCCAGTAATATTAGGCAATATTACTGAGGTTCAATATTGTTTTTAATATTGGACCCAGTAAAATGTTGAATAATCAAATTTCTCTTCCGTTTGACAGAGGTGTAACATACAATATAACAATGAAGTCAATTAAGACAATCAGCGCAGAATTAAAATGTTTTACAGTTAAAACAACAAAAAATGATTCAATGAAGTTAAAACACACAGAGTCGTGTCAAAGTGAAAAAAAAATGGCCAAATTAACCTGAAGAAAAGTTATACAAAAAACTGAAATTATATTCAATCTGCGTATTTGTGCAGAGACTCACAAATATACGCTAATAAAACTGACTATTCTCCAGCTTTTGGTTTATGTTTTCATCTCCAGTCAGTTTAATAGATGACCTCTGACCTTACCCAGACATTTATAGCTTTGTGTTCAGCAATAATAGCAACGGGATTTAACTCCTTCATTCATCACACAGAAACATCACCAGGTGTGTAAAGCCTCACATTAGTGGCGACCAGGAAGAAATGAAATTGATTTTCCTGTTCATCCTTAAAGCTGCTCATCTAAAGCCCAGCAGAGTTCAGTCCATCTGCTCACCTGTATAAAAACACCTGCAGCTTTTCTCCACTGTTTGCTCTGAACCAGCAGCTGCAGTGGAGAAAAGACTCCAGGCATCATGTCAGTCATTTTAAAGAAGCTTATTGGTTCCCCTAAAAACGACAAAGACCCAGACATGATCACTGATCAATAAAATCCTCCCAGGAAGAAAACTGGACCTTATGCTGCTAACACTTAGCTTTGTTAACAACTGAGAGAAACTTGTCAAATTTATTTTAAAACACATTTCAGCATCAAGGCATTTCAAAATGCTTCACATCATAAAACACAAAATCATAAAACATTCAACAAGTGAAGCGTTACATTTTGTCACTTATCGTTTCTCATCAAAATGTTGATTAATTTTCATTTATTATGTTTCTAGCAGCTCTAACCCTCTGGGTTTTTAGTCTAGATTTAAAGAAACTCAGTATTTCGGCTGTTTTGCAATTTTCTGGAAGTTTATTCCAGATTTGTGGTGCATAGAAGCTGAATGATGCTTCTCCATGTTTGCTTCTGGTTCTGGATGCAGAACAAAACCAGAACCAGAAGCCCCGAGAGTCTGAAGGTTGATAGAACATTAGATCTTTAATGTGTTGTGGTCCAAAGCCTTTCAGTGAACTAAACCACTGAACTGGTGCAAAAAGAGTTTATATGGGAATCATCACTGTCACTGTTAAAGGCTAAATGTTGAAGCTACAAGGTATTTTACACAAAGATACTTTTTAGTATTGAATATTTAATCAAAAATAACTAAAATGTGGTATCAATATAGCTCTAATCCTTTTTTATTTAATATTTTGCTGGTAAATAATGTTTGCCTCTTGAGATAATAATATACAAAATCATAAACTCTTCTTACCGAGTTTATTGTAGCTGCGTTTGAACATCTTGACTGTCGTCTGGCAGGGAGATGATCTGTGATAATCTGTGTTTGTTGGTTTCGTTCTTGACAGTAAATTGTTTCACTTTTTATGTTGATGCTGTTTTATAGTCTGGATCCAGACTCCTCCCTTTGAGTCTGTCTGCCCATACAGTTACAGTCAGAACTAGGCACAGTTTCTGTTATGGGTGGCAAGGGGAACTGGCCAGGGAAGCATCTTGTGTGGGGGGGTGATCCTGGAATAATGTGGGGTCGTTTATTTGTGCATGTAAACATTAAACTGATTGGATCATTTCACCTGCTGACCCAAACAAATGATGTTTTTTGAGTGAATGTCAATATAAAAACATTTGTTTCATTGTCCAGTGCTCTGTCAAAAAACTGTGGAATTCATCCCTACCACAGACCTAAATTTTGGAGCTTGTTTTTCATCTAACACAGATCTATCTTCACTACCAAAGTGCTGTCTGAAGTTCCTGAGGATTTTTGGGCTAAAAGCAAATATATTGTAGGTCTAATTAAAGGGTGTGAACCAGTTGTTACCCTGAAATCTGACTTCTGTCCATGTCAGAATCAGTATCTCCTAAAACTAGGAAACCAGCTTTTGAAGCTCTACAAAAAGCCAGCATCATTGTTCCCTGTGATGATTCTCCAGTTCACTCACCAATATTTCCTGTGAAAAAAGCAAAGATACCTGGAGAACGTCAGGAATGGAGATATGTGCAAGACTTAAAATTAGTAAATAAGTCAGTTTTACCACCTGTGGCCATGACGCCAAATTCTCACATCATCCTTTCTCAGATTCCCTCAAATGCAGTTTTTGTTAGTGGTGGACCTTTCAAATACATTTTCTCTGTTCCTGTGGATCCAAAAAGTCAGTTATGGTTTGCTTTTGAACTTGAGGGAAAATTATGGATTTTTACCTGTTTGTGTCAAGGATTTTGTTACACCCCCATAATGCTGTCCTGAAGGCGAGCTTGGGTTCACTCCAGCTTCCTGCTGGTTTTGCTATTATTCAGTTTGTTGATGATCGTCTGCTATACTGTCCAGCTAAAGAACAATGTGTAAAAGATACAGTTACCTTGCTAAGGCATCTTCATGCTGGGGGCCACAAAGCCAGGCTTTCTAAACTTCAGTTTGTCGAGGAAGAAGTTACCTTTAAGGTAATCTCGTGCCAAAAAACTCTTTTGGAGCAGAAAACTTCCATCTTTCTGCTGCACATTGGCTACGATATACATCTGTTCTTTTGGACATGCCTAATGTCACTGAAACGTTGCAATGTTCTTAATCTAGCAACTCTTTTGCCGACTCCTGATGTTGGTGAACCTCATCATTGTGAGGGAGTCCTGGAGCAAGTTTGCACACCCAGACCTGATTTCAGTGAAACTAACCCTGACTTAGTGCTGTCTGTTGATGGCTCTGCATCACGTGATCCTTTAACTGGAACAAACTGTTTGCTGTTTTCTCCTTGCTAAAACACTTTTCTGAATAAAAAGAAATACAAACAAAATAAACCAAGGGAAAGAGCAAAAGAAGAAAAAACTAATAATGTTGATCCACAGTAAATAAACTATATACTCCTATTCAGGGTTGCTAGATAAATGAAGTAAGTATTCTCTGGACTTTCTAAGTGTGCTCTGAATTTGTAAAAGTAATGAGTGCTCCACAGTCTGCAATTAAAAATAAAAGTGTTGACGTTTTGAAGTCAAATACAGAGTATTTGTCAAAAGGGCAAAACAAATCTTAACTGATCTTATTCATTACATGAGATCTACAAGATCACATCAAGTTGTTTTACTACATATGCATGCTATTATTTTATCACATTTATTTTATTGTATGACGTCAATGTCGCAGTTCTCCTCCTGTCTTGCTGCCTGTTATCTCATTGATAACACAAGAGATAAGAAGTTGCAGCCCAGCAAATAAGAGAGATCTGACCTTGAACTAAAGTCCAAAGGAATAAGAAGAAAACATGAGATGAGATAAGAAGTACTTTATTGATCCCAGATTTGGGTAATTGTTGGCAGAGGAGCCAAAAGTACTTGCATTTTATACTTCACTCTCCTCGTATGTTGTCCGTTTTAAACCTCAAAAGATTTTTAAAAATACTTAACACTATTTTTTTTTGCCATTAAACTTTTTTCTATTTGTCTTAATAGACATAATCTACATATAAAATGAAAATGGTTTGCAAGAATTTAAATGATCCTAAAGTAAAATAAGTATTCATTTTAACTTCATATTGTGAATAAAATGATAAAGAAACGTGGCTCTTTAAGTAAAAGCAGTTTGTTTTATTTAGTTTAAATTGCAGCATTAAGTTGAAACTCACAATTCAAGACAAATGAAGTTAAAAAACAATGTTTAGACAACTTGTCTTTTGTTGTTAAATCAACTTTATAAACTTTAATTTCTGAGTTAAAACCAAAACACTTTTCTTGTTGACTTAAATTACATTTTCAAGGCAGCAGGTGGACTTTCATTTTCAATTTAAACCACCTGTAAATGTTTTACAGTGTATATCCTGGCTGTTCAGGGTTCACAGACTTACCCTGGCACGCATACACACACATCTCATGGCCATAAACACACACTCCCTGAACACACTACCTTCACTGGCTTCACTGGCAACATTTTATATCTGCAGAAGTTTTTTACAGCCTCTCACTGTGTGGGATTATGATGTTTTCCTTCCATTTTATTAAATGTTGCTGCTTCCCCATTTAAAAGCTGCAGCCTCAGACATTTGTCGATATGTCATACTTGAAACTTGTTTTTATGTTGTTTTGGTTGGAGGTCATGAAATATGTGAAATTTCCTCTGGAATTAATAAATAATAATAGTTCATTAATTCAAGCTCAATATTTTCCATTTGCCTGATTTATTATTTTTCCCTTTTCTCTCTTTCTACCAGAAGCCGGATGATAAAAGTCGTCAATCTGCTGCTTTGGTCTCAACTAGGCTTCTTGTGAAGAACAGTTTTATTTACAGAGCCTTCATAATTAATTTTATTTATTGTTTATGTTGTTTTGTTTATTTTGAATATTTCAAATGTCTCCCAGTTTTGGTATTAAATACTCATTAGACTTTAATGTTTGGTATTTGAGAATATGTTCTTGCGTTATTATCCTAAAATGTGTTACTCTGACAGTGTAGGCCTGTGTTTCAGGCCGACGCTGAACCACAGTGGGAGTTTCCTCCTGCTGAGAGTTTTATAGATCAGATAGATTCTCGTTCATTAATGACGTTTTTGCTTCTAATCAATTCAGTTGAAGAAATACGTCTTGATTTATAAATTTGTCTCTAGATTTTTTTTTGTCATAGATTATCTGTCTCATAACAAACTGGTGACAGTTTCTGTAAATATGTCAATATATATATAAGAGTTAGATTCTGCAGCTTTAACTCAGAGATGAGATTGACTCTGAGTTGATTTACCTTGTTGATGATCTGGTTCTGAAACCGAAACACATTAGAGACATTCGCTACTGGCAGTAGCAGATTGTTTTTAGTCTAATGTGGTTGAAGTTGATACTAGACAGAAGGTGAAAATAACGTAACTAATTTTATCATTTGCTCCTTCACGGTCTGCAACACAACAGTGTTGATGAACTAATTTAAATGATTTTCTTATCAAAGTAACAGAAGACGAGCTGTCAGTGAGGTTCGATCCAAGACAGAAACAACTCAGTGAAAATGAAGATGATGCCAAAAGATAAACTTGTTGGATTATTTTTATAATCACGGATTATCAGGAAGTTATATGTGAATACCGCCACCTACTGCACATGAATATAACATCATTAACTCCCACCCATTAAATTCTGTTTTCTTTTTTTTAGTGTTATGAATATAAATACATAATGCTTTCCTTACTAGATAAATTTCATCTTCATTTGCGTAAGTTCACAATATTTTTTTAGACTCAATTCCGTCCTTCTTACTATTTCCCTCAATTCTTCTCTCTCAGACCCAAATGCATCACAGTTCTACATGATCTACAATTTATTTCCCTCCACATCCCTCACATTTATAATTGTTTTTCTTAATTAAATGCAATATATTATTTAGACTTGGGCATGACCTTTACCCTCAGTCTCACCAACATTATCTCTTCTCTTCTGTTTCTCTCACCAGCATTTTCTATTTTTATACATATTACATATTTATTCCTTTCTCATCTTCATTCTACTTCTTTTGCCATATTTCCAGTGCTTCACTTTTATTAATAATTGATTTGCCCTTTCCTTTTACAAAAGGAATTATAAGTGTGGTGTTTTTCTGTGAGTGTCCTCAAGATGCATCAGAAATAAGACTCTGCAGGCTGTACTTTGGTTAAACAGCAAAGTTTTATTACAAACTGCAGCCAAATCACAATAAAATCTTGGCCCAATCTTGGTGAATCTCTTTGATCCAGCGCATGCTCCCCAAAGCTTACATTACATTCCAGATATAGGCATGTTTAGTTCTTGGCGGAGTGACTGCTAATCCATTTGGAGTCCTAGACATTGGTCACTTGTTTGTCAAACTCAGAGTCTGTTCCTCTTGAACATTTCCTAAAAGGTACTTCTATTTGGAGACACTATATAAGTGTTACTGACCATGTACTGACAGAAATAGTTCACAACTTGAACTAGTGTTATTGAGATGGGCTGATAAAATAACTCACACTAAGTATGAACACACACAATTACTACATATTGCTGAAGGTGTTGGAGGTGTTTTGTTCTGGTTCCTTTCATGACTGAGTGTTTTTGTCCACATGTTTGTGGGCTGATTTATTTTGCTTTATCCTTGTTGTTTTGGTTTGTTTGGAGCCAGTTTTCCCTGTTTGGACCCAAAACAGTTGGTTTTGTTCTGAAATGTCTCAGACCAAAAACGACTTGTTTTACTTCTACTAATAAAAACTAGAATTTATTCTCTGGTTTTCTTGGCGTGAAAACTAGAGAATAAATGTAACTTTTTAAATTGTGAAACCACGTCTCTCCCATTGATGCTGATGGTCTTGGGTGCAATTCCCATAGAGATGTTTCTCTTTTGGTTACTCTGCTCAGTGAGACATGAATTTAAAGAGCAAAGCACTAAATAAATATTTTACCTTCTGCTGCTACAACTATTAGAAACTGTAAGCTGTGTGAATACAATAAAAGTAGTCAGACTGTATTTTAAGCTCTCCGTTTATTAGCATGTTAAAACATGGATACAATATAAAAGAACTTGTTTACACACAAATCTGAATGAATTAAATGGCAATCGATCGTATGTGATTATGAAATCCAGTTGAGTCAAACTCATTTTAGAATATAATTCAAATAAATCACACTACAGATGAATTCAGTTTATTTTACATCCATTGGTAAAACTATCATTCAGAGCAAGAAAGTTTTATAGTTTTCATCAAACCCTCAGCCTGAGGATGGATGAATGTAGTGCAGAGGACAGAAACTCAGTTTATACAGAAACAAAACAAAGACGTAATGTACCATTACTTCCTCCTTATTTTATGAATTAAGGAGGAACTAAAGAGTGGAAGTGTTGTAGCTCTTTTAGAGGCTTAATTTCAAAGAGACTCAGGTAAATATATAAACTCTGAGTCAGCGGTACAAGATAATATGTTGCAAGTCATCTTCAGATCTTCACACATTCATGCTCTGATATTCAGGATATTAATTAGGGATTCAGCATGTTGCCCATTGAACAGCTGAACATTTTAATCATGATTTAATAAGCTGCAGCCAAAACATCAGACACATCATCACTGTATAATGCAGGCCATCTCTTCCACTGCTACTGCAGCTCAAACCAGAGCTTCAGGATCTGCCCAACAACAACTCCACCAAATGCTCCCAAAGCCACTCCACAAAACGTTGCTGAAGCTCCCAACCAAGCACCCTGGATTAATGAGTTGTTTCTCTCTGCCTGCCTTCTTGCGTCTCCAGGATTACTGCCAGGATTTTCTCTGCCGCGTCGTTCTGCTTCTTCTTGCTCAGCTCTTTGTGCCTCTTCAAACATTTCATTGGTGTAGAAACTTCCTCCATTTCTCTGAACCATTCTGTTGATCTTCTGCATCAATCCTCTGACTTGAGCAGGATCCTCAACTGTGTTGTTGAAGACATGATATTTATCTTCAAATTTCTCCAGGACGGAGCCCTGACTGATGATGCGTTTTAGAGGCTGGGATGTTTCTAGCAGGTCTTCTATCTTAATGTTTTCCTTTTTCAGCTCGTCTCCATGGGTGAACAGGATCATGGTGTATCTGGCTGCTGTTTCTCCAAACATTTTCTGGATTATTTCCACTGTTTTTTCATCTTCTGATGTGAATCTGGTTGGTTGGATAACAATCAGGAATACATGAGGACCAGGAGCCGCCATGCTGATGCATCTATTGATCTCCTTCACAGCCTCTTCATTACCTTTACCAGTCTCAAACAGACCTGGAGTATCAATAACAGCCAGATTCAAACCACCAACATCACTGGTTTCTTTCTGGCAGGTTGTTGTCACAGAGGAAAGAGAAAGTTTAGACTGAAACAATTTTCTCCCCAACATGGTGTTTCCTGCTGCACTTTTTCCGATTCCAGTTTTCCCCAGAAGAACAATCCTGAGATCTGTCTTCTTTTGGCCTGTTGAATCATTAGAAAACAACAATAAACTGAAAACCTTTTTTCAAATATAAGTAGAAATTAAAAATGGGTTTATTGACGTTAAATATAAAGTGATATGTTCCATAACGAGATGTATTCATCTGGAAAACAATTTAGGTGAATTACAGAATTAAATGACTCTAGGAAAAAAAGTTAGAACTTATCCCAGTTGCCATTTCTTGTGGAATTTTTTTTTAGCAAATATTGTGTAAATAAATACTCTTATAACCACTGAAAGGTTGTTCGCTGCTCTTCGCTGAGCCCTCGGTATTTCTCCAGTTTCTCATATTCCTTTTTCACAATGTTTCCATTACTGAGAATGGAAACATCCATCACAACAGATTAGCTAGACCAACAGAGGAACTGTTGGATCACTCCGTTAACTCAGGTCAGCAGGTAGGAAACTTGGACCTGAAGTACGACTCGTTCAAAATATTTTGCCTATCTTCTTTGCCTTCTTTCCATGGCTGACTTTACCTGACAGAAAATATGATCAGGTCTCGGCAAAATATAGGCGAGCATCTGGCCTTCACCCATAAATGGATATGAGATCCAAAGTTGTTGTTTTTTTCTTTTTACAACATCTGATTGGGGAAAAAAAAAAAAAAAACGTCCACAGTTGCATAAATACTGTATTTGGGCCAGATGAGGCACAATAACAGAATTCTAATTTCATTTTTAGGCAGATTTTAATAGGCCAGCGCCTGATCACAGCAAATGTTTTTTGTTTTGTCTTTTTTTTTTTTTCAGGTGTCAGGCAGGCATAAACCACAGTGGATTTGGTCCAGATCTTAATGCTACAGGTTTTGTTTGTACCTCTGACAACTGTTAAATAAAGGTAAGTAGAGCTGATAAAACCTTCACTCACTCTGTCATCTGAGTTAACTCTGTGGTTTTAACATTTGATTAAACCTGCAAAATTTACATTGAAGATTTGTAAAACAACTTCAAAGGCTCTTTGTTTCAAGAGTTCAAAGAACCATAGAGCCTTTGAAGTTGACAAAAAGTCATTGAAATCTCTATTCATTTAAAAAATGTCAAAAATGTTTTTTTATATTTTATCAAAGATAAAAAAAAATATCCCTTCATGGAATAGAAAACAATTGTTGCCTTTACAAACCAGCAGAAAACAGCCACTCTTTAGTATATTTTTTACATTTAATGAATATCAAATGGTTAAAACGCTGTTTCCGTACAAACTCTTAAAGATTCCTGTTTGTTTTTTCTGGTAAATGATGTTTGCCTTCTGGATTTTGTAGTGAATGAAACTTCTCACCAAGTCGATCGTAGCTGCTGTTGGCCATTTCCCCAGTTCTCTTGCAGGTGGTTGATTTGAGATGCTTTGCTGTCGATGACTTGGTGGTGAATAAATTTACTGTTTAATTCCTGCTGTGTTATATTCTAAGTCCAGACTCCTCCTTCTACTGAATTTGTCTGCCGACGTCAGAGCCACGCAGGACGTTTTAAGCAGAATGTCCTGAAGAAATATAACCACTATAAGTTTCAACAATCACAGAATAACCAGCTCATATGAATCTACTAATTTAGCAAAAGTTTATGTTTAGGGTTTTATGTTTTCAGTGAAAGATGTTCCTTTCCCACTGCCGTATCCTCTGTTTTCAAAATGTTTTGTTCACCTAATGTAACTTTACTCCCTCTGGTTTTTGGTACTGCCTGTTTTAAGGCAACTGAGAAATAATGTTGCAGGGATGGGATCTCTAATAGGACAACAGACACGATTTCTTCACAACGTTTAGCCTTGGTTTAGTGAACGCCATCGAAACGACAGAAAAACAAAAGCTTTAAGCACTTTACTGAATTACAAACAACACGTTTTATCAAGATGTTACCTCATGGCAAATATTTTCAGTGTTGTGCCCTCTAAAGTTAATATATAAATTAATTATAACACCATAGGCCACAAATGTACCAAATATTACAACATAATTACAAAATACCATTTAAAGCTGGTGAACTGACCAACCTGCAGCTGATATCTCATGTCTTTACGTCTGTTGTCTTTATTATTTTCTCTCAAAACCTGGTGACAACAGTGATGCAACAAAAATAGTCCTTTGTGCCAAAATAAACACATCTTATACAAAGGTTTTGGTTCCAAAACGTAACCAAAAACAAAAAAAAATATTTGAACTTTCAGAAACACATACAATTTTTCTATGAAAGAAATAATTTCAGTGACACCTACAAAAGAAAAACTGTTTTATGTTTTATTATGAGTTGCAAAGGAGTGCTGTGTTTTGGTGAATTTACCAAATAAATATTCTGTTTTTTCATTCTTGTAACAAAACAGTTACGTACTTAAAATTTTATTTTGAGCATTTATAGAACGTGAATATCTTGGTGATCACTGAAAATAACCAATCAGAGCCAGGAGGAAAGTCCTAGCAATGTTTCAAGTTTGTGTACTCGCTGCTCAATGTTTTAATGGCAGAGAAACAACTTAACGTCCCACAAAAACTTTTTATCCACCATCATCAATGGCTATGCTAGCTAGCCTTTGCATCCATGAAAGGATCTGCTGTGGTGAACCAAATATAGTTCAGCAAGGGGGACAGTCTGAGCAGCACATACACTAGGATGATTGAAAGCATTAAGACCCTCCTCCTGGTCCTGATGGGCTGTTTCTGACTGTGGTGTATTTCTGCAGAGGAGATGGATTTTTTTCAAAGCGTATCAGTCTTATACTGTCACAACATGATGATAATTTCAACATAAATGTACAATATATATAAATAAAAATTATAAACTGCAGCTTTGATGTTAAGAATATATTGCTTTAAGCCAAAACAGCTGCATGAACCAGTTTCATTTTCATTTCCTGAAGGTTTGCATCTGATTTACCAGCTGATTTTCCTGACTGGCTTCTCATGCAAAGACACTTTTCATCTCATGACTTGTTCCATAACATTTTACTTCTTTCAGCAGCACCTTACAAAATACAAGTAGTAATCTTAAATATCAATCGTTGACATTAAACAAAGAAAGAAAGTACATTGTTGAAAAAAATTCCTATTATTCTGGCATTTGGTCAGTTAAAATAATTTATCTTACCAATTGTAAAACACAAAACTTGACTTTATACATGAAATGTAAATATTTCTGAGATCCGGTTGCAACCTCTCCAAATATCTAAAACTTTAAGTGTGTAACATGTTTTGTTTATGGACATTTTAAAGACTTATTTCAGATTATAAAAGTAAATAAATAAATTAGGATATATTGGTATTCTCACAGAACAATGGAGTTTGTTATGTGGAAACAATATAAATTTACTCAATGATTTAAATGCATTTTTGTGAAGTTAGCACTGTCAAATGTAACTTGAGTAACAAAGTAGCCAATTTAATTATGGAGAACTTTTTAAGAAGTATTTATGTCTGTGGAGCTCGGACAAGTTGCAGTGATCTACAGGCATATCCCCAAAATCTATTGCCAAAAAAAGATTAATTTAAAAATATTAATTGTTATTGCAATAAACACAAGACAATGTTGTGATAAAATTCAATATATTCCTTATTTCTGCCTGTATTGACTATTTGTCCAAAACTAAAAGTCCAAAAATAAAAAAAACTCAAATCTAAAAAGTGATCAAAGCAAAGTGAAATAAACTCAAATAGTCACTATAGTGCACTGTGGGCTCTGGCTTATGCAGTCCAAAAAAGGGATGAAAAAAAGTAAAAATGCAGCTCTTTCCTTTGCTTTACTCCATTTTTCAGCTAAAAACAAGTTACAGGCTTCACAGGATCCTGCTCTGACTCCTGCACCTGTTCTCTCACTGATGACTGACTAGTGACTGGTAAAAAAAAACATATGAAAAACAACCCTACATACTTATACCATGAAACACAGCCACATCCCAAACTGAAATTAATTAACTAATTAAGTGAATTACTAACCAAAAAACTTATTTAAAAATGACAAATTAAATAAACATTCTAATTCTAAATCAACTAGAAAATAAGCAAATAAAAATGAACTAAATTATCTAAATTCTAAAATTTAACTGAACAATGGAGAAATAGCTCCTGCACTCCCTCTAGAGCAGAATTCCTCAAACTGTGGCCCTCTAGTGGTCTGCGAGGTACTGCATGTATAAGTCCGTTTATTTGCTTTCCAAAGGATTGTGTTGAAAATGAAGATGGAAAATTGGAGAAGCTCCTCGCTGCAGCGAATAAAGCCCAGAATTAAATCCATAAAATAAAAAGTTTAGTATTTAAAATGTAAAGTAAAACGAGGAGCTCCCTAGCTTTTGACTAGATGAAAATAAGTCCGACGATGTTTTTCAAGTCTTGTTACTACAATATAATGATGACCAACTTTGATGAATTTCTGTCTGCTGAACTGTCAAGGTTGCATCTACTTTTCCAGGACATTGTATTAAAGTATAGATATTAAATACACTGCTCAGACACTTCTTTTCATCCAAGTAATAAACATGAAATTTTGAAAAAACAAATAGTATATATATATAGCAGCAACCTAGGCAACGTTTAGGTATTCATAGCAATCTGTAAAATGACAGTTGGTGCACAAACCAAACACCACAAACCAGGAAAAGGCTGTCGACTTTTTTTTTTCATAATTCTGCTACTTTTAAGACATTTATTTCTAGTACAGTTTTGTCTTTTTGCTGCTAATATTTAACGGGTAGGTATTTATCATATTATTAAACTCCGATCTGGTACGAAAAAAAATCAGATTTTATTTTTAAGCCGTATCACCCAGCCCTAGATTCAACAGGATCCTATAGATTGAGACAGGTGTCCTCAAAGGACAAATAAAACGTTAAATTCTTGAGGCTCCGCCCACTTCCTTCATCTTACCTGGACTGATCAGCCTCTTCACTCCGTGAGCTTTTCCTGGCGTTCTGACTATTAAAATCCATTGGGACTATTAAAAGTGGGAAAAAGGAGGTAAAAACGTGTATTTATTGTTGTGCTCTTAAAATTTTTATTTATATTTGACATAAAAATAAGCAACAATTAGACAAGAATTATGTTAATATTTATGGACAATTTGTGCAGCCTCAGACACATCTGTAACAATCTGCTGTAGCATTTTATTGTAAATGATTTGTTTGTTCTCATGTTCTTTTTTTTCTGTTTGAACAATCTTTGGGATGTTTTGGGAGTTTTGTAAAAATAGTATATAAATTAACTGAATGAATGAATGAATGAATGAATGAATGAATGAATGAATGAATGAATGAATGAATGAATGAATGAATGAATGAATGAAACTTCATAAAAACTCAATACAAAAACTTGTCACACAGAACTGAATGAAGTGCTTAAATATTTAGTATGAACACAAGGTAAAGAAGATGCAGTATATTCCAAATCACTTTGTAGTTATTAGTATTTGAAAACATATTTTGAATTCAAACTTAAATAAATAATGAAACAAATTTATTCTCTAAATTAAAATATGAAGATTAAAAACATGCAGTTAATTATTGTCTTCAAAAAAGTGAAGATTATATTGTTATCGTACTACATTATAGAAATAATAAAACATTTTATGATTTTCTGAGAACGATTCTATTGTCGCTTCCACCTGAAGTGTTCACTTAGACTACATTTAAAGTCACCCCTCATTCACCAAAAGGGTAATCTCCAAAATATTCCCCAAGCTACATATGTCAATATGTGACATGTTCATTTTAGACTGTAAATAAATGAAATAAATAAAAGTAAAAACATAATGGAAATTGCTCCAGGAAAGTTGTATTCTAAGTAGCTTTCCCAATAAGCACAGTGGTCCCTACATAACTAATAGACATATGTAGAATATTATGTTTTTGTCATGCTGTGGGTTTCCTGAAACCTTTCGTTATCATGTAAAATGAGGACATTTTGCATAATTCTGTGACCTCATTGACTGAAAGACTCAAAGGAGGAGCCTAGAACAGGACTATATGAGAACATAGACATAGAAAGTGAAACAATTTACTTCCAAGACATCAACAGATCACATCATCACAGATCAACTCCCTGCAATCGAAATGGACAACACACGCTACAGAGGGAAGGATAAAGTCCCGTATAAACCACTTGGTAAGAAGAGTTTTCGGTTTTATACATTAAAGAGTAAGGATTATATATACTTGTAAGTATATATATGCAAGACAATCAAATGTACATGCTGGCATATGTTAACTGAATAAAATAGATACTATGAGGCAGGCAGATATCATTACACATTTTGTACAATCCAGAGTTTTGTACTACTAAGAGGTAATTCATGAGGTTGAAAGAGTTTCGTCTGGTTTGTCACAACTCTGTTGTAACAGAAAGTAAAAGTAAAATGGTAAATGGAGCGTTTTTCTAGTCATTTTGACCACTGAAAGTGCTTTACATTCGAGTCACATTCACCTATTCGCACTCACATTCATACACCGATACGCAGACCGGTACGCAATTTTGGGTTAAGTTGGAATCAAACCTACAACCCTCCGATCGCAAGACAACTACTCTACCATACAGCCACAGTCGCCCTACCAGTTTTATCTGTACTGACAATAAACAAGCAGTTTTATAAAGTTTCTCTATGTTGAATATCTGGTTTTATTGATATAATTTCATAATGAAACTATTATATATGTATGCTATATAATAACACATGTATATTTCGTGTTATTTCGAAAATCTCGCGAGATGTTTTCAAGCCCAACCCCCCATTCTAGAAGATTCTTCATTTCGGACAGTTGAGGACTCAAAAAATAAAGGAAAAAAAAGTGGCTACTTGAGCGCTTTCTTTCTCTTTTTTTATCGATAAAGTGGACTTGAAGAGTTGGCTTTTCCCCCCGAACTAAAGGTAAGAAATGTTTTACTTGATTTGAATCTCGAGCTGTATGGAAAATGTTTACTATATTAATCTGGAAAGTAATGCGCACTGATCGAGATGTACCGGTGAACTTTTCCTTAGTACTAAAGTCATGCTAAGCTAGCTAAACGTTAACTGAATGTTGGCCGATTTTACAGTTTGAAGGCATTATCAGCTCCCAAAACAAGTTAGTGCGGATTTGATGGTTCGATGCTTCATTACTTAAAATTTACCTCGGCTATTTTTCAATGGAGGGCACAACAGACGGCAGTTGTTTTTTCAGTCAAAATGAAAGTTGAGGACCGTTATAAAACGGCCATTTCTCCACCGTTTTAAAACAGTGGAGAAACGCTCCACAACGCGTCCATAATGACTGGACGCGTCAGCGGCAGATGTGTGAGTTGCTATTCTGATGACATTCTCCCAGTTGAAAAATATAAATTGACCTGTTATTGTTTTTAACACTACGTGATTTTCTTTTAATTGCCAAGAGAATCAAAGGCTTATCAACTATTTTTTTAGCCTGACAGGATAGTCACCAAACAACGTCACATTATGCTGCTTTATTTAGCAGACCAGCTCACCTCATGTCATCGCTAATATAAATGTAGGACTCTGCTGTGTGTGTGTGTACATGAAATGTAGTCAAGATTATAGGAGCTTTGTTTTATTAATTTTTCTTTTTGTTCGAGGCCAGTGGTCCAGTGAAGCTCAGATGAGGAATGAATGGGGCATCAGAACAGCCAGAGATCTTCACCACTGAAGAAGGAAAACTCCTCACCTGAGCATTTGTGTTGTATCTCGTCAATCTCAAGTTGTGATAGCAGTTGCCGTTTGCGGATGTTGGAACACTGAGCTACTAGTTGTTTAGCGCTTAGTGTTGACTGGGGATGTCGAAGTAACCATTCCTTCCCCAGTCTTTGCATGTAACCTCTCTGACTAGGGTTACTTGAGTAGTAGCATTCCAACAGATCCACATTTTCATCTCTCGCCCATTTCCGTCTTGTTCCAGTAGCCCAGTGCTTCTCAATTATTTTCCGATACGCCCCCCTAGCAAGAAGAAAACTATTCGCGCCCCCCACTCCCCACCGTGACTATCCATCTCTGCATAATATTTTTTCCTTATTAACATTAAAGAAAAAAAGACATATGGTCAAACTTACAAAGAATAACTTTATTAAATCGTGTTTTAAGTCTGGTTGATGGTTTACTGAAGTAGCCTTCACAAAGCGGGATGACTGTTGGCAATATTCAGCACGTTTTCGCTGAAAAAACTCTAGCGGCTTATCGGCATGATTGGGATGTAACGTATTTAAGTGACGCGCTAATTTATTTGGCTTCATGCTGTCCGCTGCGAGCATTTTTAGACACAGCAAACACACCGGTCTTTCCTCTTCTCCAACTGTAGTCACAGTGAAGCCAAGCGCTAAATACGCTTTGTCGTATTTCCTCTTCTTAGCTTTCGGTTGACTTTCTGTTGTCTCATTATCTTTGTCTCTCTCCGCTTTTCTTTTCATCCCTGTTAAAAACTTTTTCATGTTGGGGGTTGTTGAATAACGGAGGCCATAGACAGAACGCAGTCGGAGCTTTTTGTTGACTTAACACTGCTAACCAAGGCAAACCTGTTGTCTTGTAAGTCGTAAAATGTTGCACTGTCGCAAACGTGACAGAAGTAACAATGAGAGCGCCACTGCCGCCTACTGTGCGCAATTACACTTTACACTAGTACGGCCAAAAAAAAAGCCTGTTCCCCAGGGGGCGCGCGCCCCACTATTTGAGAAGCACTGCAGTAGCCCATTTGTCATCAAGGTGCTCTGGTTCCCCAACACCTGACGCAGACCTTGTTTGGCCGGGCGACGTCTGAGCCGGCATGTTATGCAACTTAGTATCTCTCATGGTATGAGGTAGGCAGTAGCTTGAAGGGTCTTGCCTAAGGACCCAGACTGGATTCGAACCCCGCCCTCTCAGGTGATATACTGATGCCTTATCTATTGAGCTATCCAGTATATGTGTGTATGTGTGTGTGTGTGTATATATATATAAAAAATGTTTCAGCAGCTGTTGTTTCTGTAGCAGTAATTTTCTATCAAAAACTCAGGTTCAAATGACCTATGATTAGGAAATCCAAATAAAAGAAACAAAGGAAAGCAGACGGAACAGTTCAACCTTGTACGCTCATTCACTATCATGTCTACGGGATGTGAAAACTAAATACTCCATCTCTGTGCAGGGAAGGCCACGGGAAAGAGCGAGTTCCCAGATAACCCGCCTGGGAAAGATCAGCAGACACATCTTGTTCATCTTGACTACGCTACAATTACATTTATGTGATACATAAAAGAACACTATGATGGAAATGAAACATTTTCTCTTTGAAGAAAAATCTACTTCACAATGTCTTGTTATATTTCCATGTTCATGACGAGTCATTTCCTCATCAAAACATGTTTGCGACATTCTCGGTTCTCCATGGCAGCTCAGTAACACAATAATTTCAAGACTACTAATTCTTAAAGTAGTTTTAAGAATTTCCTTGTCTTAAAACCCAGTAATTGTCATGGGCCCAGTGGCTTTAATGCAAGTATTTTGGGGGTGACAGTCAAGAGGTTAAAGAAAATCTTAAATATTATTAGCTCTGATGCCAACGCCAAGCTTTATATAGGTACCTCTCCAAAATATGACTTTGGTTAAAGTCCAAGTCACTGACTGAAATGTTACTTGAGTTAAAGTCTTAAAGTATCTGAAACGTCTTGTACTTAAGTATGGAAATTACTGTAAAAATAGATGTACTCAAGTAATGTCATGAAAAGTACAAGTAAAAAGTAAAACAAGGCAAATGCAGTTTGAATGACATTTTTTATATTTTGGTAAACTTGTCAAATACACTTAAAATAATGTAAACAACCAAGTGCAGGCAAATGAAACCTGCCAATAGATATACCTGCAGGCATCATTTAGTTAAGAAAATTAGGTGCTTTACCTATAAGGTTAACTTAACCTGCTTTAGGTTAACTTAACCTGCTTTAGGTTAACTTAAACCCTCCAGGACAGAAAATACAAAGTTTTTGTAAGCCTTAAGTTTCCCCTTTAAGTAAGGTCAGTGCTGAAAATGAGAAAAATAAATAGTCAGTACAGAAAATGCGGCCAATAATGAAGAAAAAAAGCCGTTACGATTACTTCACAAACTATAGGTGCACACAACTGGTCATTATGCAAAAGAAAAAAAGAATTGGGAGGGAAATGCAGCTTATTTGGCATCTGAAGAGGGAGAGTTTTTTTGTTAACTTGGTGTTTAATGGGAGAAGCGAAACAGGTGCATCCTATTGGTGGTGATGAACAAACCCAGGCAAGTTGGCTACTGACTTTGTTGCAGTCGATCAGTAGGTGGGATCAAAACACTTGCGTTTCTCTCTCTCGCTTTTTTGTAACTGTGACGGGGTTCTCTTATGACTTGGGCAAACCACAAAAAAAAAGACTTCCCAAGGCCGGAGATCACTTCAATGAATTTTATTATCTATTCAGTGAACAAAGATGCCACGTGCAAAGTACATACAAAAGACATCCATGGCAGGTTAAAATCAACACAGCAGTACTTTAGTTCAGCGTGTATCATCTCCAGTGTGATTCTCCAGAGTCTAGCTTCAGAACAACCCTGTTGTTCTGTTCAACAGGGTTCTGTTGAACAGAACCCTGCTTTTAAAGCCACAAAATATTCCACCCACAGGAAGTCCAATCAAGAAAACAAAACAAAAACTAAGCAATTACTCCTAACTCAAATAAATTATTAAAGTATACAAAATAATTAATAAGAGAAAAAAAATAAATAAACTTGTAATCCAAAAAATACAATAATCAATTTAACAGCCAACACTCAGTACGTTCTGATGACGTCACCACATCACGCAACTCTCCCGGTGCGCCACAATCCGGAAACAAGCCAAATGAAAATAAAGCCGGAAAAATGTTTGAAAATGACAGATAAGGATTAATGTTAACTGAAGCGGGAACACCGCATGTGCACCCACGATGAACCACACCAGTTTAAACTGCAACAAAATGTAAGTTAGCGATTGTGTGTGTTAACGCGACTCTTTAATTAGGTCCTAACTCGTGACGACTCCTCCGTCACACTAACGAGTAACTAAACCACACATTGAAAATGTATCGGAGTAAAAGTATGCAATTAAGTTCGGAAATGTAGTGAAGTAAAAGTGAAAGTTATCAAAAATTTTCATATTCAAGGAAAGTATGAAGTACTCCAAAATATACTAAAGTAAAGCAGTGAAGTATTTTTACTTCGTTATTGTACAACACTGTGTATGTTTATGGAGTTATTGTAATTCCATGTGTTTTCTACAGTAATGAAGCGCTTTTTATATTACAGTCAGCAACCGTAACTATTTTACCATTTTCTTTACTGTAATTTTACTGATTATTTTTTGCAGTGTTGACTTAGATAATTCCATGTATTTTCTACGGTAATTACATGTTTTGGATATTACCAACAAATTAAACTGTTGGTATTTAAAAAAATTTTTACCATTAAATTTATGAAAATTTTTCACAGTGTAGTAAAGGACATCTTCTTTTTTTAATTTCCATGTGTTTGACATCATTGGAATGATTAATATCAACACTTACAGAATCTGTAAATAGCTCAACTTTCCCTGAGTAGACTTGTTCATAATTTTGTTGTGGCCGGTTACATTTACCAAAAGACACCGATGAACAAAGAAAACAAGTTCTCATGAACACATTGACTAACATGTAAGCCTTTTGAAGGTGACAACTAAGTGGTTAATGTAGTTTATGGAGGTGTCAGCTCTTCATCAATCGCTGTCTCCAGAGAGTGCAAAATGCTGCAGCTCTTACTTTAATTAGTAGTTAGAGCACACTTTCCCTATTTTAGCTCATCTTCAAACGGTGTTCATTACAGGGATGTTCAGAGACCTTTGGAGGGCAGGGGTTCAAAGTTAAAAAGGGCATGTTGAACAAGATCTTAAAACACTGTACAGCAACACGGCAACAACCCGTATTAATCAAGAATCTAATATTCAATTGGATCATACTGTATCATTGTCATCATGTGAGGGCAATGCAAAGGAAATGTAGTATGTGTTTTCCTGACAAGTATAATGTTGCTGTTTCTGCTGAGTTAATCTGAGACTTCGCACGTGCCTGGTTCAGTTCATTCAACATTAAGGTCCTTTGTGGCTTTGCTCTGTGATATTTCTCTAAGTTGATGCACTTTATACACATTCTCTTTCTTAGATCAGCTAATCAGCTGATTCTCACTGAATGTAGGACTGAGAGTACATTGAGTGTATACTTTTGATTATGCTTAACAGCATGATTCAGATCATGCTTTTGTTGTAACAGCTCTTAAATTGTGGAATGATCTGGCCTTGCAAATAAGTCATGGATATTTTCTTTCAATTTAAAAACAGATTTTTACACAGATATTTGACAAAGTGTGAGATTTTGCATGTTTTTTCTGCTGTCTATAAAAAACATTTGACATAGGACTTTCTCGTGTGTGATGTATATGTGTGGTTATTTTTTTTGTTCCTATTTTATTGAGTATTGTGACTTTTTTGTTTAATTCTAACTGCAAAACACTTGTTTTAAAGTACTTCATAAATAAACTCATGTAATTTATTTCTAAGGTTATCCCTATTTGTTTAAATGTACTCAGTAAATATTAATGTTGTAAAAATGAGTTCTAAATATCAGTTAGCTTCAGCTCAAAATCTTTAGGTGTCTAGAAACCTGAAGAGAAATTTTAACATTTAGCATCACAACAAATCCAGTGATGCATGCAAACCAACTAAACCTTATGAGAGGAGCGTTTAGGTTTTTGAATGATTTAGCCATAGTTTAGAGTTAATTCTAACAAAAAATAAGTGAACTTATTTGAAAATGGTTATGGAGAAAATAATGTGATAGATTTTATGATAAGTTGCATACTTTTGAAAGGAGATTAACCAATTTAAATACAAAACACTGAAATAGATTAACTTTTATGAGCTAAAAAGTACAATTCATTCTAACTATGTTGTGTACATGTGTATTGATTTGCTTATTAAGCTTAAGATATACAAGGGTATTCATCTGTTACAAAAACATTTCTTTAGAAATATTTGATAAAAATTTTAATAAATTTTCATGCATAATGACAATAGGCAAAGTTGATATAATAAATTTTAGTTATATCTAATTTTTCTCCAGATTGATAAATCTAATAATCACTAATCATACTGTAACTGATATCATTAAACCCATTTTTTGTGTGTACATTTATCTGAGCAAAAATACCTTCAGTTTACTATTGTTTTCTAATTCTCCAGCAGCTGAAGAGGAGCGAGACCTCAGGATTGTTCTCGTTGGAAAAACTGGAGTTGGCAAAAGTGCAGTTGGAAACACCATTTTAGGGAAGAGAGTTTTTACATCCGAACCCTCTTTTTCCTCTGTGACATTGTTCTGTGAGAGCCAATCTGATTTTTATAATGGTCTCAATCTGGATGTTATTGACACTCCAGGTCTATTTGGGACTGAAAAAAAACAGGAAGAAATTGAGAAAGAGATCAGAAAATGCATCTGCATGGCTGCTCCTGGTCCTCATGTGTTCCTGATTGTTCTCCAACTAACCAGATTCACACCAGAAGAAAAAGAAACCCTGGACATGATCAAGACAATGTTTGGAGAAGAAGCAGCAAAATACACCATGGTTCTGTTTACCCAGGGAGATTTGCTGAGAAACGGAAATAAGACAATAAATGAACTGTTAAATAAACAAACTGCTCTAAAACACTTCATCAGTCAGTGCTCCGTCTTGGAGACATTTGAAGATAAGTATCATGTTTTTGACAACACAGCTGACAATACTGCTCAAGTTGGGGGATTGGTGAAAAAGATCAAGAGAATGTTTCAGGAAAATGGAAGCAGTTACTACACAAATGAGATGTTCAGAGAGGCACAGAGAGCAAAAGAAGAACAAATAGAACAACTGATCATGGAAGATCCAGACATTGATCCTGCAGATGCAAGAAGGCGGGCAGAGAGAAACAACTCATTTATCTTTGGTTCTTGTTGCCCTCCTCTAAATTGCTGTAAATGTATTATACTGTAATATTTTGGTTCCAGTATTTAAACCCTGATTTTCATGAATAACACAACACATACTTGTAATAAGTAGAGATCTAATCATGTCATTAATTAGTTACTGTAATGTTTGAGCAGCTGGGGTTGAGGTGACAAAGTAAGAGTCGTCATCTCTCGTCATCTCTAGATCATGAAGTTTTTGGTTTGCTTGTTAATCACTGTCTCCAGAGGTTCCAAAATGCTGCAGCTTTTACCTTTGAACTTGCAATCATCTTGAACAGTAGTGCATGGATGGGTGGGAATCTGTTTTATAGGGTGCATTGAGATTTTAATAACAGCTCATTATATTACCAATTCATTATCTTAACTGCTGCCTAGTTTTGAATTTTACATATGTATTTCTGAGTAATTGATTATTCACCTGGTGATTAGTGATGATCATTACCTGCTGGGTTACCAAATACATATTTTCATTACCTTTGGCAGCAAAGGAAGAAAAGGGAGATAATCTAAATTTAATTTGCTGGTTGATGCTTTCATGATCTGACAGAGGAAACTGACATTATTGATTTGTGGAATTTCATTTTCTTGTTTGAGCTCTAATAAAGCTTTAAAATGATAAAGATGAAGTAATTTTTTTAATTTAGAGAACACATTGAGGTAGTGAGCCAGTAACTGTAAAAGTAAAAATCCAAAACACACTAAGTTTTGTGGTGAAATCTTAAGTTAGTTTTCAAACCTGAAAAAAGAATGCCTGGAAAATTAAATTACAAAAACAAAATAAAACATGTTATATTAAAAAAATTTGGAAAGTATAATTTCTTTGAAAAATAAACACTGCATCAAAATTTAAATAACAATTTAACAAAATAAAACACATGGATTTACATATGTATGCAGTAGATTTGTTTGTAATAGGCTATTTTTGTCTAGACATAAGGATAGCCTGTTTGCCTCAGCATAGCTTAACTGCCCTTGTGAAGAATAAATATACTAAGTATATTAAATATTAGCATATTTGAAGCTAGATTAATCATCAGTATACTTCTAGACAGTTAAAGATGAGATAAATTGAAGTATGTGATTTTGTGCGTGGGCTGCACAGTGGCGCAGTGGGTAGCGCTGTTGCCTTGCAGCAAGAAGGTCCTGGGTTCGATTCCCGGCCCGGGGTCTTTCTGCACGGAGTTTGCATGTTCTCCATGTGTGTGCGTGGGTTCTCTCCGGGTTCTCCGGCTTCCTCCCACAGTCCAAAAACATGACTGTTAGGTTGATTGGTCTTTCCAAATTCTCCTTAGGTGTGAGTGTGTGTGTGCGTGGTTGTTTGTCTCTGTGTTGCCCTGCGACAGACTGGCGACCTGTCCAGGGTGAATCTCGCCCGGAACGCACCTGGAGATAGGCACCAGCAACTCCCGACCCCGTTAGGGAGAAGGGTGATTAGAAAATGGATGGATGGAGTTTATGCTTAGTGTATTATAATAGAAATTAAATAGTGGAAAATCACATTTTAAAGTGTACTGTCACATACTTTATTTGGAACAATTAAAGGCATACTTTATATATGTTACGACTCCGTCAAGCTGAAGGGTATAAAACAACAACAAGGATAAAGTTAAAAATATTTATTATTACATAAATAAGGGGATTTCCTGTTAACTTCATCCATTCGTTGTCAATCCGATAACATCTCACCTGAATTCAAACACCACTTCAGGTGGACAAACTCGTGTAAACCACTACAAATGTTCATTGCAAAGTTATGATGCACTCGATTCACTGAAGAATGATTACATGCAATCCAAACCCAAGATCACACCAAACAGGTCTCAGACACTTAAGATTAACAGTGACATGGAAAGTGTGCATTCAGGGAAGTGAATGCACACTTTAAAATGATAAAGATGAAGTATTTATCATTACTTCATTGGACAACAACTTCATTGTCCATAAGTTACTCGCTCCTACTTACAAGGATGTGTATTAATAACATCTCTCCTAAGTGACGGTTTTATATTGAAAGCTGCAAGCCTTCCATATTTCCCATAATATATTCTACTTCCATTTTTGCATAATAAAGTTAAGGAAATTAGTATTTTATAGACCGATGGGGGTAAGGGTGCGCTCTGATTTGGATTGCATATTGTACTAAACCACCTCTAAAACTGCTTCTTCTTACCCTGTCACAGCTGATTTTCCAGCTTTTATGAAGGACTCAATTTTAGTACATTTTCATTAAAAAAAAGAAGAAAAATATATTTTGTCGTCAGGTTTGACAATACAAGAAGAGGTTGATTTTCTCTGCCAGTAAAAAGCAAAACGTTTTTTCTTTAAAGTATGTGCCTTCTGCTGTTTTGCAAATGGTGTGGTTTTCTCAGCCAGCCTTTTTCAAAAACGCTCTGGAGAGGACTTGGAATGCTGGCACCATCCACCGGGAAACAGTTCATCATTCTGGTCTGGAGCAACCGTGGGAGAGCGTTTTTAGAGCAGCGTGCAACCCGACATCTTTTTTGTCTTCTTCTTTTCCATCGGTGTTTTCCTGTTGATCTGTCGCACCAGATCACAGAAAATCTCGTTAACATTGATCTTGGATTGAGCTGAAGTCTCTAAAAAGGCACAGTTGTTCTACTGTATGTCCTCTGTCTCAAAGATGAGACAGAGGACATACAAACAAAAAATAAATAGAAAATTGTTAGCTCTCCCTCATATTCTAAGAGAAGACAAACAATCCAAAAGCTGGGTGGACTAACAAAAAGAAAGAATATCAAACTCTAAAGGACAACAGGAAGCAATGATTAAACTGTAAACATAAAAATAAAAAAAAATGCTAAATGCTTATGAAATCATTTTAATTACATCAATCTAAAACATTAAAAAACACTGCATACTTGTATTGAATAAACCAACACTATAAAGTCAAACTAGTGCCCCTTCCGAGCTCCCCTGAGTCTCCCAGCGCCTCTCCTTAGTCTCCCAGCGCCTCTCCTTAGTCTCCCAGCGCCTCTCCTTAGTCTCCCAGCGCCCCTCCTGAGTCTCCCAGCGCCCCTCCTGAGTCTCCCAGCGCCTCTCCTGAGTCTCCCAGCGCCTCTCCTGAGTCTCCCAGCGCCCCTCCTGAGTCTCCCAGCGCCTCTCCTGAGTCTCCCAGCGCCCCTCCTGAGTCTCCCAGCCCAGTGCTCCTCCCATGTCCTCAGCTCTCTGTACTCCTCCAAGAGTCCCCGCTTGGCCGCCTCCAGACGGGCCCCAGAGACTCCTCGTTGCTGCCTCTGGGTGGCCCGAAGGATTCCTCGTCGTCGACGCTGGCCCCCCGTCCAGCACTCCTCCGCCCACCCTCGATGTGGGGGGGAGTTGTCTTGGACATTTTGGCCATCTTGGAGCCGCCCTTAAGGGGGGATACTGTCACGATTTGAGTTTTTCTCTGTGTTTATTTTGAGTTTTCTATGTCTGTGTCTCCATGTTGTCCTGTCTCCCCTTGATTGTTCCCAGGTATCTCTCGTTATATACACAGAGGTTATCCTCTGTGTATATAATCCCACCTGTGTCCTTTGTGCCTGGTCAGGTCCTCGTCGATTTTTCAATCCTCTCTCCCTCCCTCCCACCTTTGTTGGGGAGATATTTCCAGCATTAGGAGAGCAAGCTGAATAGTATAAAAGTTGAATGGTGAAAATAGCACAAAGTATGCAGGAGAAGAAGCGCCGCAAAATTTACGGAGCAACCAGAAAGGTGGAACTCAAAAGTAAAAGCTTAAATAAAACACAAGTGATTACTAAAACAGGTGGCTGATTATTTATAGGGTGCAGTCGCAGAGGGAAGTCAACCGTTGAACATGAAGCCATGAACGTCTAAGGCAATCCAAGAAATCTTCCAGTTCGTCTTGATCATGTAGCACTGACCGTTTAAAGTGTAACGAACATCCAGTGCGGCCGATACAAGTGTTGGAAAATCTCCACTATGTGACCAAATGCCCTGTAGTTTGTGTTCTGATCAGACTGGAGTAAGAGTGAAAGCTTTTGACACCAGTGTGTGGCTAAATCAGCAAGACTTGACTCACAAATATAAGTAAATAAATAAATAAAAATAAATCGAAAGACCCTGCCTGAGGGAGATGCATGAATGATCACCTTTTCCCATTTTCATTAATTCATCATATTTTTTTAATCTTGTTTTCAATTGTGTGAATTTTTCATCATTGAGTCCTTTTTTAAAAATATGTTTCATTGGTGGTTTGCAGGTTGTCAAACTGTGGCATTATTTTAATCGCTGAAAGCGACCCTCATCAGCACCCAGCTTGGTTGAAAAATTCACCAAATTAACAACACCTCTGAATTATCTGCTAAATTCAAACATGGCGCAGAAACGCTCGAAGACATCCTCCTGCTTTCCTCTGGTGAAAAATAAATATACTGTATCAGAAACCTCAGCATACTTAAAGTCAAACTAATCATGAGTATACTTCAAGTTCACTTATGATTAGTTAAGTTAAAATGTGACATTTTGGAACAACTAATTTTGTGCTTAGTGTGTCTTAATAGCATTTAAATTAAATTAAAGTACAATTTTAAGTGTACTGTCACATAGCTTTTTGTAACAGCTTAAGGTTAACTTAGTATACGGCAAGCCGTTTTAACATAAATTCGGTTTTATTGCTCTGACATTCCAGATATCTCAAATTGTTTTATGACTAGCAATTTAAGATATCTCTAATTACATTCTGACTAGTCGAAATGACGTCAGGTATACCATTGAGTTGTATGGAGACATCAATTCAAGATATCCACAATGAATTACTAACTATGGAATTCATTTGAATCTACAATTTAGTTGTAGATTCCAGATATCTACAATTAAATTATGACTAGTCAAAAAGTAAATTCAAGATATCTCAATTGTAGTTTTGACTAGTCATAATTCTAATTAAAGATATCTCTAATTAGTCCATAATTCAAGATATTAAATGTATTTTTCAATAGGAGAAATGTAGTTTCGACTAGTGGAAATTAAATTATAGATATCTTAAAAGCAAATAATGACTAGACAAAACTAAATTAGAGATATCTTGAATTATAATTTTGACTAGTCAAAATTCCTTTTAAGATATCTCTAAATGAATTAGAGATATCTTGAATTATTCAACTTTTCTATTTAAGATATCTTAAATGAACATTCTGACTAGTCAAAATGACGTTACAGATATCTTGAATTAGCGTTCTGTCAAGTCAAAACGTCACTGATTTACGTGGCAATTTGAAAGTTTAATAAAACAATGAAAAATAGAAAAAAACGAAACAAGATATTTGAAAATGCACAACTTTCATGTTGAAAATGATTGACAAAGCAGTTTTAGCTTTTCAAAGCTGTTTTTAACTGCATTCGGTTCGTTGGGAATGAATAAACAGGACATTTGTTGCAGATATCATTAGCAGTCTTAATAGTTTATGAAGTTTTGCGTTCTCCGCATTTCCAACATTGCCGAGCTCTTTCTAATTTGTGGCATTTACGGACAGTTTTGTGCAGGAAACATAAAATTCTGCAGGCAACTGTTTGGACAGCACAAAGGGGCTTCAACGTCATTCTTAAGTCAGATATCTAAAATTGTAATTTTGACTAGTGATAATTACGTTCAAGATATCTTAAATTGTAATTCCGGATACGTGCCTCGTCAAATGACAAATCCAGTGACGTCATTTGAGATATCTTGAAAGGAATTTTGACGAGTCAAAACGTAATTGAAGATATCTTGAATTATTATTCTTACTAGTCACAATGTAAATGCAGATATCTTAAATTACCATTCCGGATAGTCAAAATGTAGTTTTGTCTAGTCAAAATGCATTTTCAGATATCTGGAATGTAATTACGGATAGTCAGACGAAACCGAATTTATGTTAAAACGGCTAGCCATCCATATCGAGGCTTGCTTCATTTAGGGGAGGAGCCGAAAACGATGACGTCCGAAGCCTCGCTGCCCGGCTGTACCACGTGACCGCTTCAGGAAGTGATTCAGATTTTGGCGCGGGGTTTGACAGCTTTATAAACCCCACAGGCTCCATTCAAAATGTGGGTTATTGTAGGCGAGTTGCGGTCAGTTGAGAGAGTGGATAGAGGTTTGATAGTTTGGATAGCAGAGTTTGGATAGTGGTTATTTAGTTTGAGACAGTTAGTTTGGTGTTTGGAGAGTTTAGGAGATAGATGGATAGATGGATAGATGGATAGATAGATAGATAGATAGATAGATAGATAGATAGATAGATAGAT
>VMRN01000371.1:34316-55161 GCA_010277015.1 Poeciliopsis turrubarensis
AGATAGATAGATAGATAGATAGATAGATAGATAGATAGATAGATAGAACAAGGTAAGGTGAACTGAACATTTGTAGATGCATTAGATTTGCTTATGAGGAACTGTATTCTTCACTGTTTCTTATTCTATTTAAAGGTGAGGTGTTTATTGTGCTCCAAGGAGTTGGGGTACAATGATAACACAAGCATTAACCTATTCACTACCCCCTCCCTAGTTCCACAAGCACTTTCACTGCCCTCTGCCTGATTAAGCCCATGCCATTTTTCGAGAGTCACAGAAACACATTATTACACAACATGCCATATCACATGACACTACTATTTTGGAAAAAATTACACACAGAGAATACATTCAAACAACATTTTATTATACACACATGTATATACATAATTTATGTAGACAAATGATTTTGTCCTTCACCTTTTGTGAAGTAATTCCCAAGAGCCATAATAAACAAAAATTCAATGCATCACACGTGTTAAGATACAGCTGGCTGTGATTATACACCTGGCCAGTGTATAATCACTGGGTTTGTGTGCACATGAAGCCTCAAGAAATGAACCCTTTCTCAAACCATTTGGCTCAAGTGGTTCAATGCCTCATGAGGCTTCATCTCATCATCACTACCGGAAACACGTGTTGACCAGGTGAGGGAGGGCCCTTTATATACAAACAGCGCCACAACCAATTAAATGCCAGCACTTGTGTGGTGCGTTCAAAGCCCCCAGGGCATACTGCCACATTCTCATACATAATGTTTCTATGACAACAACAATAAATATAAATGTGTTAGAAAGTTTTATTCAATACATTTACTGTGGGCTGCACAGTGGCGCAGTGGGTAGCGCTGTTGCCTTGCAGCGAGAAGGTTCGATTCCCGGCCCGGGGTCTTTCTGCACGGAGTTTGCATGTTCTCCCTGTGCGTGCGTGGGTTCTCTCCGGGTTCTCCGGCTTCCTCCCACAGTCCAAAAACATGACTGTTAGGTTAATTGGCCTTCCCAAATTCTCCCTAGGTGTGAGTGTGTGGTTGTTTGTCCTGTTTGTCTCTCTGTGTTGCCCTGCGACAGACTGGCGACCTGTCCAGGGTGTACCCCGCCTCTCGCCCGGAACGCAGCTGGGGATAGGCACCAGCGACTCCCGACCCCGTTAGGGAGAAGGGTGACGGAAAATGGATGGATGGATGGACATTTACTGTGTGTTTAGCAGTACAATTGTATCAGGGTTCCGGTGTAAGAGCGTGTGCATGCGAATGCAAGTGTTACATCTTCTTTCAGCGAGGATCTTTGCGAGAAGTCTGTGGAGCCTGCGCAGGTGAAGCTGATCTGCCTCATCAGTGTGCTGGGAATATAGGAGCGGCCGAATCTTTCAGTCATCGCGAGATGGTTAACGTACACCGGTAGTCACTCTGGCCTCTCCTGTTGTGAGCAAATTCTGAGATATTTCTGAGTTTTCCTGTAGCCACGAGGACTCTGTGTTTTTTGTTCAATCCTAGGAATTTGTGTCTTCTCGTGAATACCTGCCTGTCCGCTCCGTCGTTTCCACCGTCTCCACTCCACTCCTGCAAGCCTGCACCCTCTCCTGGTACTCACCATCGGTACCGCTGCACACCCTCACTCTGGACCCTGGCATCTCACTCCCACGCCTCGGAAAACCCGCACCGAAGTAAGCCAGTTCCTGAATTCCCTCCGGCCACTCCTTCCGTGCCCGTCTTAATTCAGTTCTCGTTTCAGGCCTACCTGGTCGAGTGACCCTCGCCCTCCCGTTGAAGTCCGGAAGATTGAATATTATTTTGTCCAGTTGTAAATAAATGACTCACCTTTCCTATTCAACGTGTGGTTTCTGCATGCGGGTCCGTAAAATGAATCCAATCATGTCAACAATAGTGCAACAAAATAAGTAAATAAAGTGCTAAAATCGCCTATTTATTAACGGGGAACTTTTATTTATTTAATCATTTTGGAATTTGAGGCTTTTTAAAAATCGAGACACAAAGTGGAAAACATGTTGCAAATGTCTGATGGTTGGGAATCAAACCCAGTTTTATTGAGGACTTTAGTGTTTAGATCATCTGCTCTACATCTGAAACATTTTATGACATTCATGTGTTCATCCTCTCAGATTGTTCACCCTGTCATTTTCATGTTTTATGAAAATAAACAGTTTATGTTCACAAGTTGTTTAAAGCTTTGTTTTAATCCTTTACAATAAAATGAACCTCAACTAGAATTGCTTGAAAATTTTCCCTAATCCCGTTATTGATTAGATTTAGAAAAGTGAAATTCTCCCAGTTTTAATAAAGCAACAGATTTTGCCATAATTTAATTAATATCCAAACATATTCCCCATTACCTAAAATACATTGTTGAAGATATAACTGAAATAGTTTCACTTTATAATCACAATGTATTTTTTCGGAATTGGTGACCAGTTAAACCAGCAGGTCATGATTGTTATTAATCGTCACATACATGATAAATATTTACTTTAATAGAAATCAGAATAAATCAGCAGTTTAAGATAATGTAATGCTAAAGTAACTCCACTTGTTTCTGCCCTCATTGAGGCTCACAGGTTCTTTACAAGTTATATTTAGATTTATTCACTATATTGTTCAGACTGTTGACAGTTTTACATGCGACTCAAATAAACAGGAATCAAAGAACTTGGTGATAAAGACATAAAGGTTCTTCCTTCCTCATCTCAGCCACAGATGCTGAAATATTTAGTAAATAATTAATTACATGATCAAGTATTTTATTACTGATACATGTTTTGTTATTAATGAAAATCAAGATTAAACAAGCCGTACCCAAAGCATCACACACATCATCACTGTATAATGCGGCCCTTCCCTTCCCATGCTAGTGCTAGAACAGCTCCCACTGCTGCTCCAACAGAACTTCCCAGTGAACCTCCAACAGCAGCTCCCATATCATTTTCCATCGGTCCCACCACAGCTCCAACAGCAGCTCCAAGTCTTCCTCCCAGAAAAGCTCCAGCAGCAGCTCCACAAGCAACTCTGGCTGCAGCAGCCCAGAAAAATGAGTTGCCTCTCTTTGCCTCTTCAAACATTTTAATGGGGTAAAAACTTCCTCCATTTTGCTGAACCATTCTGTCGATCTTCTGCAGCAATCCCCTGACCTGAGAAGAATCCTGAACATTCCTGAGTGAATCTATTGTTTTGGCCAGCAGATCCTGGACCTGCTTCCTGTTTTCCATCTTCTGGTTATTGAACACATGATACATCCCACTGCAGCTCCTAACCAGTTTCTGCAGGTTTTTATCTCTTTTTACAAACAGATCAATATCAATGCCATCTTCCTCCAGTCGGTCTCCGTAGGTGAACAGGATCATGATGTACTTGGAAACCTTTGGACCCAGAATCTCCTGCAGCTTCCCCAATCCTCTCTTCTCCTGTTCAGTGAATCTTCCCAGCTGGATGGTGAGCAGAAAAACATGAGGACCAGGAGAGCTCAGCTCCACAGCTCTCCGGATCTCAGCTTTCACTTCTTCTGGAGGAAGAACAGAGCTGGAGAGTCCGGGCGTGTCCACCACAGAGACTCTACGAGACAAAACTTCTCCTTCTGCCCTCTGACTGCTCAGAGTCAGAGGACCCAGACTGAGTTCAGAGTTAAACTCCTTCCTTCCCAGGATGGTGTTTCCTGCTGAGCTCTTCCCGACTCTTTCCTGACCCACCAGCACCACTCTGAGGTCGGCCGCTGGTTCTGAAAACAACACAGAGTTCAGGAGCTGCAGAGCAACATTTAGCTTCTGGTAGTATTATAGGTAACAGGCATTAGACATCAGATTTAACTTTTAACCACCAAATAATGTGTTTTATTAAAATCTGATGTTATTTGTGCTTTTCTGCTGTTTGTGATATAAAAGTAGAAATTTGACCATAAAATCTGGTTAACATGAACTGATTAATTAGCAACAGGTGGGGGCGGGGCGCTGCTGTACACTACATACAACTGGAGAAAACTGCACACCGTCTGAATATTATTAAAAAATGCAAACAATGATACATAATAGATGTTTTGGATTTATAACTTTTTAAATCTCGTGTCCATCTGGTAACTGGAAACCATCCCTTAGAAACTGAAAATGTGGAAATAAATGAAATGAATCAAAGATTATTTAAAACTCTTTATTTATTTACATGTTAGAACATGGATAAAATAATAATCATGTTTGTTTTTCTTGTTTACACACAAATCTGAAGGATTTAATTCATATAAATGGTGTAAATTCACTGCCAATGTGAATTCAAAATAAATGTAGAATCATCCAAATCTGATGATGGGATCCAGTTCAGCCAAAATCATAACATGTAATTCAATCACATTCAATACAGTCCTGTTAAATTAATGTGTTCATTTATTGCCTTTTGGAAAAACCTGGTTGGAGAAAATCAGGCAGACACACAATTCAGTAGAAATGATCCATAAAATAATCAACATTTAGGAACCAGAAGCTTCATCAATAGAAAGCTGAACATATAAACATGGAGGCAGCAGCTCATCAATTATCCAGATAAAGTCACACTGGCTGATAAACTGTGATAAGAAACTGAGATTTAAAACAATAATGACAAACATAACTTAAGACTTTTAATAAAATCTACTTTATAAAAATGTTTAAAATCATTTATTTTAGGTTAGAAAGTTAATCTAAGATTTAATTAGAAAACTTAGAGAATATTTGTGATTTCTATTCATACATAATGTTTCTATGACAATAAATATAAATGTATTTGAAAGTTTAATTCAATAAACTTACTGTGTTTTTAGCAGAACAATAGTACAACAAAATAAGTAAATAAAGTGCTAAAATCGCCTATTTATTAACGGGGAACTTTTATTTATTGAATCATTTTGTAACTTGAGGCTTTTTTAAATCGAGACACAAAGTGGAAAACATGTTGCAAATGTCTGATGGTTGGGAATCAAACCCAGTTTTATTGAGGACTTTAGTGTTTAGATCATCTGCTCTACATCTGAAACATTTTATGACATTCATGTGTTCATCCTCTCACATTGTTCACTCTGTCATTCTAAGGTTTTATTTAAATTCACAGGTTATTTAAACTTTTGTGTGATTAATCTACAATCCAATGAGGAGCAAATAGGTTTGATTGAAGATTTAACCTGATATCTTTGTTGATTTGATTTAGAAAATAAAGTGAAATTCTCACAGATTTAATAGAAACAGAGTTTGCCATAATTTAATTAATTTTCAAACAGATTCTCTGTTGCCTAAAATACATTGTTGAAAATAGGACTAAAATAGTTTCACTATATAATCACAATGTATGGTATTTTTAGAATTGGAAACCAGTTAAACCAGCAGGTGATGATTGTTATTAATCGTAACATACA
Organism: Poeciliopsis turrubarensis; assembly: GCA_010277015.1. Lineage (NCBI taxonomy): Eukaryota > Metazoa > Chordata > Actinopteri > Cyprinodontiformes > Poeciliidae > Poeciliopsis > Poeciliopsis turrubarensis. The sequence continues at coordinate 39,698 of VMRN01000371.1, forward strand.
TGATAAATATTTACTTTAATAGAAATCAGAATAAATCAGCAGTTTAAGATAATGTAATGCTAAAGTAACTCCACGTGTTTCTGCCCTCATTGAGGCTCACAGGTTCTTTACAAGTTATATTTAGATTTATTCACTATATTGTTCAGACTGTTGACAGTTTTACATGCGACTGAAATAAACAGGAATCAAAGAACTTGGTGATAAAGACATAAAGGTTCTTCCTTCCTCATCTCAGCCACAGATGCTGAAATATTTAGTAATTAATTACATGATCAAATATTTTATTACTGATACATGTTTTGTTATTCATGAAAATCAGAATTAAGCTGTGGCCAAAGTATCAAACACATCATCACTGTACAGCACATCCTCCCTTCGCTTTCACTGCTGCTACAGCTCCAACAGCAGCTCCAACAGGAAATCCAACAGCAGCTCCAATAGCAGCTCCTAACGGTCCCCCGATAGCTCCAAATGCAGCTCCAACTCCTGCTCCAGCAACACCTCCTGCAGCAGCAGCCCCCAGAACAGCACGGATAAATGCGTTGTCTCTCTCTGCTTGTCTTCTTGCATCTTGAGGATTCATGTCTGGATTTCCTCTGAGGAGTCGTTTCATTTCTTCTTTCTTGGCTCTCTCTGCCTCTTTAAACATTTCATTGGTGTAATAACTTCCTCCATTTCTCTGAACCATTCTGTTGATCTTTTCCACCAGTTCACCAACTTGAGCAGGATCCTCAACTTTATTGTCAAAAACATGATATTTATCTTCAAATTTCTGCAAGCTGGAGCACTGACTGATGACGCGTTTTAGAGACTGGGATTTTTCTAACAGATCTTTTATGTCAATGTTTTCCTCTTTCAGCACGTCTCCCTGAGTAAACAGGATCATGGTGTATCTCGCTGCTTCTTCTCCAAACATTGTCTGAATTATTTCCAAGGTTTTTCCTTCTTCTGCTGTGAATCTGGTCAGTTGGAGAACAATCAGGAACACATGAGGACCAGGAGCCGCCATGCAGATGGATCTAGCAATTTCTTTCACAACATCTTTATTACTCTTTTCTGTATCAAACAGACCTGGAGTATCAATAACAGCCAGATCGAGACCACCAAACTCACAGGTTTCCTTCTTACATTTTTGTGTCAGAGAGGAAAGAGAGGCTTTAGACTTAAAATCTTTCCTCCCTAAAATGGTGTTTCCAACTGCACTTTTGCCGACTCCAGTTTTCCCAACAAGAACAATCCTGAGGTCTTGCTCCTTTTCAGCTGTTGAAGAATTAGAAAACAACAATAAACCAAAAGCAATTTTTATTTAAATTACTTTAGAGTAGAAACTAAAAAGTTTTTAAAGGATCTTTTGGCTCAGATGGGTTTTATTTAGAGAATAATTATACAGGAAAGTAGGCAATGAAAGAGGGAAGACATGCAGCAAAGGTCATCAGGTCAAGACTTGAACTTGTGACCTCTGTGTGGAGAACTGAGGCTCCATGTGAGGGTTGTGCTTTACGCTGCAGCTCCACTAAAAAGGCTTTAATGATGTCAGTTACACAATAATATGTTCATGATTAAGTTAATTAATCTGGAAGAAAAGTATAAATAACTTAGAAAAACTATTTTTATAAACTTTGATCATCATTTTTATTAAAGTTATTAAAATGTGTTTCAAGCTTTAGCTAATAGTTTCTTTAAATGCTTTTATATCCAATAGACGTTATTGAATATTTTTATGGGAATCATTAAACCAAAGCACACAGACACAAAGTAATTAGAATCAATTTACAGATTAATTAATACACAAGTTTTTCTTCCTCTTGGTTTTTGTCTATAGATCAGTTAATATCCTTTAACATTCATACAGTATATTTTTAAATGTCTATTTTGCTCACAGCCCTTTTCTGATAAGTTCACATATTTTCTGTCAGATTCACTTTGACCAAATTTTAACATTTTATTTCTGTTATTCAACATTATGCTGGGTCCAATATTATAAGTCAGTTATTTGAATTCCTTTCTTAGACCGGAACCCAGTTCCTCCATCATCATTATTATTATTATTATTATTATTATAGTCACAGTAATAATAATAATTATTTGTAATATTGGTCCTGTAATAATAATTATACTGGGCTTAATATTATCCAGTAATATTAGAAAATATTACTGTGGTTCAATATTGTATTTACTATTTAATCAGTAAAATGTTGAATAATAAAATTTCTCTTCCATATTACAAAGGTGTAACATACAATCTAACAATAAAGCCAATTAAGACGATCAGCGCAGGTTTAAAATGTTTTACAGTTAAAACAACAAAAAATGATTCAATGAAGCAACATAAAAACATAGAGTCACGTCAAAGTAAAAAAGAAAAAGCAAAAATAATCACAAAATGAGCTGAAACCAACATATCACCAAGTATCAAATAGGGCTGTTTTAAACAATATTTTAGTAATATAGTAATCTATCGATTATTCTTACGATCAATCAAGTAATCGGATGAAAACCAAAACATTGGTAAATCTACCAGCAGTATTTTTATAGCATATCAACATCAGTCCAATTTTTCACATTTGAGTTTCTCTAACAACTTTTTCTGTAGTTCAGAAAATTAACCTGTAACAATAACAGCCAAACACACATAAATTTGCCATCCAACTCAAACCAAACTGTGTCCTCTTCCCATTTACCACACCTGAACAGCATTACGATTGACCTTAAATAACCCATCCCCCCTCAGACACTCAGAAACAAAACACAATACGCCCTCTGGTGGTGATAACAATGCAATGGCTCCTACAAACAACAAAAGACAAAACCAAATCTATGAGGTCAGATATTCAACCAATCTGGAGCTTCAGGATCAACCAAAGTGGATTTGGTGCATCTTGGCTGTAATATGTGGAAATTAGAGCCAAACATGTTGCAATGGTGGGACGTCGACCTTTGACCTGCCACCAGGCCGCGCTCCCTACAGCTCACTGCTTTGTGCTTTAAACATGATGAGAGAAACTTGTCAAGTTTATTTGTGTAGCACATTTCAGCATCAAGGAATTTCAAAATGCTTCACATCATAAAACACAAAATCATAAAACAGTCAACAATTGAAGCGTTACATGTTGTCACTTACCATAATTTCTCATCAAAATGTTGATTAATTTTTCATTTATTATGTTTCTAAAGCAGCTCAAACCCTCTGGGTTTTTAGTCTAGATTTAAAGGAACTCAGTGTTTCGACTGTTTTGCAGTTTTCTGGAAGTTTATTCCAGATTTGTGCTGCATAGAAGCTGAATGCTGCTTCTCCATGTTTGGTTCTGGTTCTGGATGAAGAACCAGAACCAGAAGCCCTGAGAGTCTGAAGGTGGATACAGCATTAGATCTTTAATGTGTTTTGGTGCAAAACCTTTCAGTGAACTAAACCACTGAACTGATGCAGAAAGAGTTTATATGGGAATCATCACTGTCACTGTTAAAGGCTAAATGTTGAAGCTAGAAGGTATTTTATACAAAGATACTTTTTAGAACTGAATATTTAATAAAAAATAATTAAAACAACTAAAATGTGGTATCAATACTAACTCTAAATGTTTTTTTATTTTATATATTTTTCTGGTAAATAATGTTTGTCCCTAGAGATACTAATGTATAAAATCATAAGCTCTTCTTACCGAGTTGATAATAGCTGGACATCTTGACTGTCTTCTGGCAGCCAGTTGATCTGTGAAGATCTGTGGCTGTTTGGTTTCTTTCTTGGCAGTAAATGGTTTCACTTTTTATGTTGTTGCTGTTTTATAGTCTGGTTCCAGACTCCTCCCTTTGGGTCTGTCTGCCGATGCAGTTACAGTCAGAAATAGGCAAAGTGGGGTTTCTGATATGGGTGACAAGGGCAACTGCCCAGGGCAGCATCTTGTGTGTGTGTTTGGGGAGAGGGATGGAAGGTAGGTATTTGAGGACCTCCGTGGTCCTTACATACGCCCCCAACAGTATTTCCAGCATTAGAAGAGCAAGCTGAATAGTATAAAAATTGAATGGTGAAAATAGCACAAAGTATGCAGGAGAAGAAGCATGGAGAAATTTATGGAGCAACCAGAAAAGTGAAATTCAAAAGCATTCACACCAATAAAATAAAAGCTTAAATAAAACGCGAATGTGTTTACTGAAACAGGTGGTTGATTATTTAAAGGGTGCAGCTGTGAGAGAAGACAAAGCCACAGAGTGAAGCCAACCGTTGAACATTAAGCCATGAAAGACTCTCAGATGTGCGTCTCAGGCAAGCCAAGAAATCCTGTATCTCATCTTGCTCATGAGATGCAGCACTGACCGTTTAAAGTGCAATGAACACTTTATGTTTCATTTTTTATGTTTTTATGTAATGTGCGGCTGAAGTAATGTTGGAAAATCTCTGCTATGAGACCAAGTGGCCTGTAGTTTGTGTTCTGAACAGACTGGAGTAAGAGTGAAAACCTTTGACATGAGTGCGTGTGGCTAAATCAGCAAGACTTGACTCATAAAAATATATAATAAAAATAAATCAAAAGACCCTTCCTGAGGGAGATGCATGAATGATCACCTTTTCCCATTTTAAAGTAACATAGGACTCAGCGCTCAATGAGGTGTCGACCTATTCATGTCTATTGATCTAACAGTGTGTGAAGATCAGCAGAACACAGGTGTTCTATCTTTCTGTGGTACCCATGAATCCGTTCAACCTTGTGGTAATGTGCAAGCACACATTGATGCTATGTCACATACTGCATACTCAGCAGATTTCTTGTCAATACATCCATACTTGTCAATACACCTAAAGCTTGCAGGAATGCTGGAAGCTCTTGTGGGCTGGACTTGTCGCTGAGTCAATGCATGAGTGGTTTGCTGAAACAAACCACTCATGCATTGCCTTAGTTGTGCATAACGATGCATAGTTATGCACATCAGTTCATGTTAGCTGAATAGTGAGTGGATCCCACAATCATAACAACCAGGGATCAGTGGTTGTATGCACAAACCATACATTTTTTGGATTATTCGACTTATCATTTGCATATATTTAACCTTAATCTAACAGCTATCCTGTTTTTTCACCTTTTCATCTTGTGTTAGAAAAATGTTATTGTCTGGTACACATGAAATGACATGTTTGGATTAATTCTTCTGACCCACATGCAGAATCTACATGTTTAAGTAAAGGGAAAAGGTTTATTTTCAACAGAACAAACAATAACAGGTCTTCATGTCTTCACTGGGGAGGGTTAGCATCACACGATGGGGGATGCCTGAAAGGAGAGTTGGGTTATAGATGGCCTGGAATGAGTTGATCGGAGATGTAATTGGCTTACTTCAGGGTGGTTTGATGAGGCGTGGGAGAAAGGTGCCCAGGGTCCTGTGTGGAGAGTGGGGACGGTGGTTCCAGAGGTGAGTGCGAGGAGGGAGGTGACGGAGAGCCAGGGGCTTGTTGGAACGGAGTGGAGATGGGAAATACGGCAGAGCAGGCAGGCAGGTACTTGCAGGTGGATCCACAGGAGGGGAGAACAAAAACACTGATCCTTCTTGAAAAAAGCTAGAGGCGGCAAACACAGACCAAGAAACTTCAGGTAAGCTCAAAGTATAAATCTTAGGCAACAGGTGACTACAGGAGGTGGCCAGAGTGACTATCATCCAGCACTGAGTGAAGGCTCTGCTGCATATTTCCATATTTCTCCGTTGTGAGTACTTCTACTTTTCATGTCCATGGTGTCCAATTGTCTGTGCTTTACTCTTCCTTCTGAGTCTGTTTCGTCTGCAAATGCAGTCACTGTGAAAACCATGCAGAATGTCCTGAGATAACTAAAGATTTTTAGACACACTAGTGTTAGAATGTTGCATAAAAGTGCAATATTTCTTACCAGTCATATAAGAAAGTGAAAGTCATTTTATAGAGATTCATCACAAACAGAGTAAAACATTTCAAGCTTTTTTTCTTTGAAGTTTAAACAATTATGGTTTACAGTTAAAGAAACCACAAAATTTGTGTCTCAGAAAATTATACCAATCAAAAATAAATGTTTTAAGCACAAATATCTATGGAAAGAATACAGTATCAAAATACCAAGCAGTTATTCACTACTCAGTAAGAAATGTTTACAATTTTCTCTCCATGAATGTTAGGTTTCTGAAAGTATGTACATCTCTTTGCACTTAATAATTAGTTGTAGCTTCTTCTGCATGAATTATTCCATCAGTTTGCCATAAGGAATGGAGGCGTAATGGATCCCAGATTGCTTTGATAACTGCCCCTAACTACAGCTGTCCATTTCCTTTTCTCCTCAGGTCACATAAAATGCCTCTGATTCTGTCTCTGGTTCAGGAGTAGCTTCACATGGGGAATGAGATTATCTGTAGTCCATGTTTCACATTCATCTGTGAGTGGTGACTCTTCTGGAATGGATTTCACTTGACAATCCTCTTAAGGCTGCTCTCTGGATGATGGTACTCAATGACCGGACTTTAACCACCTTTGCAAGGGTTTCAAGTTTTCAATAATAGCACTTTTCACAGTATTGTAATTTTTTGAGACACTGAATGACTTAATTCTCTTTAAGCCATAAACATCAAAATTACAAGAAAGGCCTGGAATATATCACTACATGTAATGATTCTATATAATATATGAACAGATTTTCTGAGATGACTGCCAAGAAATGTCACTCTATTAAAGTGTAGCTGTAGAATTCAAGGACTTTCAATATTTAAATGTTTTTAGATTTAGCCTACTTGTATATTCAATAATGAACAACAATTATATTAACTAAAGCATAAAGTGTTTTTTTTTATTTGTGATTCAATTTGTTATTTTTATTATTTACTATTTTTATTTTTATAAAATGTTTTAAACACGTTGAGTAGTAATTTAAGGAACAGAACGTGACGGCTGAATAAAGAGGGAAACCACTGAGCCTCAGTCTGGGAGAAGCAGAACAACTTACTCAACCAGAGAAGTGAAAAAGCTTGCTGAACAACTTTTACAGACACTAAAGTACAAAGCTGAACAAAAGGAGAAGCAAAATTCCAATAAGCTCCTTCAAGTCGTCTCATGTAGGAGAACTATGGCATTTTTGGGGATGTTTACAGGTTCGGTTTCTGATATGTGGTTTTTTTTGTCTAGTGGGCACTCACACGTGACGTGCCCACTCGCTTTCCTCTCGTGACACAAACACTAACAAAAGGGGTTTTCAGTCTACATTTAAAGGAACTCAGTGTTTCTTGTTCCAGATTTGTGGCGGATAGAAGCTGAATGCTGCTTCTCTTTGTTTGGTTCTGGTTCTGGATGCAGAGTCAGAAGACCTGAGAGTTGTGGAAGGTTGCTATGACAACAGCAGATTGTTAATGTATTGTGGTGCTGAGCCATTCAGTGATTTATAAACAACAGTATTTTAAAGTCTATTCTCTGAGCTGCAGGGAGCCAGAGGAAGGACTTTAAAACAGTGTGATGTTCTCTACCCTCCTGGTTTTAGTCAGAACTCCAGCAGCAGCTTCTGGATCTGTTACAGCTGTGAAGACGCTGTGGCAGTAAACAACGCATTTAATATAAATGCATGGATCAGTTTCTCTAGATCTGGCTGAGACATTAGTTCTTTAGTCCTGGAAATGTTCTTCAGGTGATAGAAGGCCGACTTTGTAACCGTCTTTATGTGGCTCAGAATGTTCATGTCAGAGCCCAATCACTACTTTCTAGCTGTAATAAGTGTCTTGGTCATGAAATATACAAGACGTACTCTTTATGTCTTGTACATGTCTCAAGACATATGAATGTGTCCTTGAGACATATTCTTTGTCTCAAGGAAAAAGAATATTAGTAACAGAAAACAGAACACAAAATAGTGTAACAACCATGTAAGTAAAAAACAAAACAAAAAAATAAAACTGGCATCAAACGAATTGGTAACACTTTGACAGGGTGTCAAATAAAGTGACACCCTGTCATAATGATATATATGTCATGTCATATAATATCTATCTGTCATATAGATAATATATAATAACACACCAGTATCCCTGTTTTGGACATGAATCTTTCATTTTCAGTTTCTTGGATGTTTTGCATCTGATTTACCAGCTGATTTGTTTTGCTGGCTTCACATACAAAGTGTCATTCATGTCCATGTTAGTTCTGTACACGACTTATTCAAATGGATTTAACATTCTACTTCCTTCATCTGCCCTCTTTACAAAATATTTTGCCTTTTTCTGTGAAACAAATGTAAATGAAAGGTAGGATGTAATCATGTATACCTGTGTATTTCTCTCTAAATAGATCAATTAGCACCTGAAAATTACACCCCAGGATTATTCAGACCTGAAAAGATAGAAACTTCTCTTGCTCACATCAGACCCCATATTGTTTGTTAAGGAAGTACCATATTTTAGGTTTCACCTTTAAATGCATCCACAGGTGTCTCTTCACCTTAAATAAATAATTTCAGGCTCTGGAACCCTTTAGAGCCACCATCTGCTTCCCAACATTGTTCAAAGTGGAAATCTTAAATATGAACCTCTGACATTAAAGAAAGTCAATAACCTTTTTAAAAGTCTGTCATTATTTTGACGTTTGGGAAAGAAAAAAAAGATATTATCTGATGTAAAACACAAACTTTACTTCCTACTTTTTTCTGGTTTTAACTGTTCTGGAGTAAAAGGTTGGACCATCAGCTTGTAATACGGGGCGGAAAACAAACCTGTTCTGTCCAGTTGGTTCTGGTTTAGCCCTGAGGATTTCTTTATTTGAGACGCGGCCCAAATATTTTATTTTAATATGGAGGAGGAGCTCTATTGCAGGGACCCTGCAGATTTCACATAAATATGCAACACCTCAGGGCCGTGCTGAGACCTTTGGAGGGTCAAGGGCTCAGAGTTAAAAAACATTGAACAAGATCTTAAAACACCACAACAACATAGCAACAACCCATATTAATTAAGAATCTAATATTTAATTGAATCATACTGTATCATTCTCATAATGTGGGGACAATGCAAAGCAAATGTAATATATTTTCCCCAACAGGTATAAAGTTTCTGTTTCTGCTGCTGACAGTCCTGGAGTTGATCTGAGACTGTAGCTCTTAAACAGACCAGAGGAGACAAGGTCAAAGGTTATGAAGTTATGAAATAAGCAAATTTGCTGCTATTTTACTAATAAAGCCCTAATAATATCTATTTAGCTGCAGACTGATAGATCAAAAAGCTCAAAGGGGTTTAACGCTATATAATGTTTTGATGTTTGCGCCTCTTGAGATCTGGAATTGTAACACTAGGATATAAAGGCATAGAAAACTCAGTAGCTGCTGGTAGGGGCCATTCAGGGGCCTCCAGACATTCAGGGGCCCTGAGAAATGGTCTAATTGTAACACAGAGCATAGATCTAAAACTGTAGCATCTGTAGCATCACAAAAAACAAACAAACAAAAAAAAACTTGTTATTTTAATCTATGTTGCATGGCTTTGTGTTTTGTGTTTATGATGTAAAGCACTTTGAAATGCTTTGTAGCTGAAATGTGCTATACAAATAAAATTTGATTGATTGATTGATTGATTGATTGATTGATTGATTGATTTATAGAGAATTACATAAATTTTATTGAATGCATTCAGCTGAGAGTACATTCAAGTTTTAATTAGGAAGTTTAACTTTGTAAAAGTTTAAAGAATCATCTTAATAGTTTGATTGTTGTGTTACCATGGCTACAATAATCTTTGTGTTTGAATTGGCTTTCACAAATACATCACAGCAAATAACCAATAATCAGTGATTGTTTTTAAACTTGGCCAATAAACCTGATCTCACAGATTCACCTTATCGATATTTAAACATGTTAGTGATGCTGAGGTTCTTAGTAGGACAGGAGGGATCTGTCTCAGGCCCCATAGTACCTTGGGCCGGCCCTGCATGAACAGCCGCTGCAATGCGCATCTCTGGAATCCACCTGGAATCCCCTGGTGGCCCCTATGGCAGTCTCCCAATGCTTTGGAGACATTTTGATTCATTTCATTGTACCATGTTTATCTTTATGCTGCGGTTCTAATTATCCCTCCAGTATTTTCTCTGATGTTTATGTTGTGAACTCTAATTGGGCCAAATCTTCCTTGAGGTTCTGTAGTAACTTCTATTTACAGCCGCTCACCTCCAGCCCAGATCCCATCAGCAGCGACTTGAACCCGCCTGGTAGAAACATTAAGGAGAAGCAGAGTGAACAGTCACAGGTGGTACCAGGTGGTACTAGGACTTTGAGCTGCGTCGCGACTTGCGGTGACAGTCGCAGTACTGTGTCTTATATCAGACTGCCTGTAGCGAACTGGGCATTTAGCAACCTGATTAAGTCTGGTTCTGCTCTGCATCCAGAACCAGAACCAAATGAGGAGAATCAGCGTTCAGCTTCTATGCACTACAAATCTGGAACAAACTTCCAGAAAACTGTAAAACAGCTGAAACACTGAGTTCCTTTAAATCTACTCTAAAAACCCACCTGGTTAGTTAAATTTGAAATGTAATCAGTTACCAATTTAATGATGGAACTTTAATTAATGTAATGTTTTGATTGTTGCTTCTATGTTGCATGACTTTGTCTTTTTGTGTTATAAAGTGAAGCTCTTTGAAATGCTTTGCTGCTGAAATGCGCTATATAAATAAAATTGTATTTGATTTTGATTAGATGGAAACATAATTTAATGATTCTTCTGACATGTGCAGCTGGAATCCATCTATAAGATGAATGACAAGAAGATATCAGTATATGCCAGAACAAGGAAACTATTATGACCTGAATCTTTCATTTTCAGTTTCTTGGATGTTTTGCATCTGATTTACCAGCTGATTTGTTTTTCTGGCTTCACATACAAAGTGTCATTCATGACCATGTTAGTTCTGTTTGACTTATTGCAATGGGTTTAACATTCTGCTTCCTTCATCTGCCCTCTTAACAAAATATTTTGCTTTTTTCTGTGAAACAGATGTAAATCAATGGTATGATGTAATCATGTATACCTGTGTATTTCTCTGTAAATAGATCAATTACATCCAAGGATGATTCAGACCTGAAAAGATAGAAACTTCTCTTGCTCACATCAGACCCTATATTGTTTGTTAAGGAAGTACCATGTTTGAGGTGTCAACCTTTAAATGCATCCACAGGTGTCTCTTCACCTTAAATAAATAATTTCAGGCTCTTGAACCCTTTAGAGCCACCATCTGCTTCCCAACATTGTTCAAAGTGGAAATCTTAAATATGAACCTCTGACATTAAAGAAAGCGAAAAACCTGTTTTAAAAGTCTGTCATTATTTTTGACATTTGGGAAAGAAAAAAAAGATCTTATCTGATGTAAAACACAAACTTTACTTCCTACTTTGTTCTGGTTTTAACTGTTCAGGGGTAACAGGTTGGACCATCAGTTTGTAATACGGGCTGGAAAGCAAACCCGTTCTGTTCAGTTGGTTCTGGTTTAGCCCTGAGGATTTCTTTATTTGAGACGCGGCCCAAATATTTCATTTTAATATGGAGGAGCAGCTCTATTGCAGGGGCCCCTATATCACCCTGCAGATTTCTACTTTTCATGAGGTTTATTTGTGTCACAAAGTTAAAGTCAATGTTTGCGTGCATATTGAAATGTTCTAAGAATTTTTGAACATATATTCTAGTCTCAAAGTGCAACTATATCTGTTAGTGTTGGTGGATCCATGACACAGCTCTAAATGTTTACTGTTCACAAATGAATAAACAAAGTTCCTTATTATTTCCAAATGTTTTGGAAATATTGAGGGTTAGTTTTGGAAATAATGTCATGTAAACAGAGTTCTAAACAGATTGGACGTCTGATAGTCGTTCACCTCAGCTTCACCTTAAGGCTCTTCCTCTTTGTCATCAGTGCTTCTTTCATAGGCTTGGATTATTATTTGCTCTGTGAGTAAATTTAAAAAAGTGAATAATATTTGTCTCATTGAACATCAAATACGTGTTTATGTGAGACAAACTGCTTCCAGATTCACAAAATGAAAAAACAAATAAAAGAAATATATATCTGTAAAGGATTTAGAGAAAGAAAAATCCAAATGAGTGTTTTTATATATAGATTATTGTAAAGATATCAGTGTACTGATCAATAATTCATGTACTGAATAGAAATTATTGCACCAAACAATCATATTTCTCAATTGTAACACAACAAATATCTTTTATTTTGTGCTGCAGACTCACAGTTTCCTCTCTTTTCGTTTCTTCAGTGATTTTTCCAAAAACACATCCTTGCAGAGGATACTGTGACCCTTTATGACCTGAGCCCAGATAGCAGCACCAGCTGCACATCCCCCAAATATAATCCATCTGCCTCATTCTCCATCCTCTCCAGCTGGTACTGGAGTTTGTTTCTGGCCCTGAACTGATAAATTGCCCACAGGTCTTTCATGAAACAGAAATCAGACTTCCACATTTTAGACATCCCAAAATTACACTTTTCCCCACAAAGCTTTTACTTCCATAGAGCAGCTTGTAAACACACCACCCACTGCAGGGAGAGTCCTGATGAAATCAGCAATAAATTCACCAGACATTACAGCTTTTGAAATGTTTCACCAAGAAACTATTTGTCTGGACACTGACTGGTGATCAAAGCTTGAAGAGATCCATTCGATCTCATCCTATTTTCTAATAAACCCTGAGTGGTGATAAACAGCTGCAGATTCTAGATTTTCTGCAAGACATAATTTCTTCATTCTGTAAATCTGCATTGAAGGATACAGAAGGGACTGGGTCAGTTGATCCGACAAGGCTGAAACCTTTTCCCACCACACATGGACATTTCATGGGTAGCCATCTTGGAACGCCATTCAAAAATGGCTACCCATTGTGGGGTTTTTAACCTTCAACACTTTTAAAAAAAGTTAGAGTTGATATTTTTTTAAATGTCAGCACAATGACAATAAATGAAGTCCAATTCTAATAGCTTCACACGTTTTGATTATAACTTTACTGAAATTATAATTCTCACCAGCATTGCCAAGGTGATCAGAAATCGATTATCATTAATATTTGTTGGTAGGTCTTAAATCTTTTCATATTTTTAAAGTAAAAATGTAACCTTTCACTGTTCACTTTGAACTTGAACTGAAGGCAGTCAGTCGACTTTGTCGTCTCAGGATCAGCTGGCAGGACGGAAAGCAGACAGAATCACTGATCCATGACTGTTTTTATTTTGAGAAACAAAAAGCAAAGTTTTGGCAACAAAACACTCAGTGGCTTCTTCCTGGAGAGAAAGAGCGTTACAGCGAAAAGCATCGAACCAGGAGAAAATGAGGGAAAATAAATTAACCAATAAACACATAGTTAATGGCAAATGCTTTGTTATAATTTTCATGCTTATATTAATAAACACTCGGTACTAGGTTAATTATTCATATATTTTAAATACATGTTGTATTAGAATGTCATATATTCAATCAAAAACTATGTTGAATTATTGTAGTGTTTAATATTTATCAGAATGTATTCTACATATAGATGATGCTAATTAGGTATTTAGAACATAATACACCATATATATAATTTAGCATTTGCGTGAAAACAATAAGTAAAAACACACTATGGAGGAATTAGCTGTAACAGAGTTAAATAACCATCTTTTACCTCTGTTTATTATTTTGTTAAATTATGAAATTCCTTTTATTTCTCATGTAAACAGTAATTTTCTTGTAGATATAGGAGTCATAACTTCATAAGTCAGTTACTGAAAGAAAAGTTGGATTTTCAGCAACTATTGAGACCCAGCACTTCCGTTAGATTACACCATGTTCCAAACTATCATGCAAATTGGATTAAAACTTATAAAGATACATTTTTTTGTTGTGCTATTAAATTTATAGATGGTATTGTGTGTCAGGGATCTTTGAATCACTATATTTAGTTTCAGAGAGCTGGTTGATTAGTTTGTCTGGTGAGTTCAATTCAAGGAAACCTACTTAAGAAGGATGTTCCACATTATTAAGCAGGCCACAGGTTTCAATCAATATGGGAAAGAGAATCTCTGCTGATGAAAATCATCAAATAAAATAGTGCCGTATGACAAGATATGAAAACATGAGATATTTATCGAAAACTGAAGCATTATCATCGTACTGTGGAGAGATTTGTGGCTGATTCAGAACAAAGATGGTTTGTACAGATAAAGACATAATGAGGAAGGTTCTGTTAGATAAATCCATCGGATTAAGAGAGAAGCTGTTGAAATGCCCTCACAAAGCAGCAAACAGTTATTTGAACCTCAAGGTGGAGGATCCTCCAGAGGCTGGCGGTGCATAAACCTACTATTGGGCTCCTAACCAGAGATCACAAGCAGAACCAGTCCAGTGGATCCAGCAGTACATGAAGATTAATTTTCAAACAGACTGGTTCACTGATAACCGCTGTACAATCCTGGATGTTCCAGATGGACACAGAAGTGGATTGGTGGTGGACGGCCACCACAACCCAACATGGCTGTTATGTCAGCAAGGAGGTGGTGGAGTCATGCTTTGGGCCAAAACCATGGGAAGAGAATCATTGGTTGGCCCCTTCATAGACCCTGAAGGTGTGAAAATGACCTCTGCAAAGTACATGGACTTTCTGACTGATCACTTTCTTTCATGGTTCAAAAACCAGAGCCAAACCTTCAGTAGTAAAATCATCTTCATGCATGACGATGTACCATCTCATGCTGTGAGGAATACCACTGTGTCATTGGCTGCTGTGGGCATAAAAGGGCAGAAACTCATGGTGTGTCACCATCCTCCTCTGACCCCTGACCCTATTGAGAATGTTTGGAGTTTCCTCAAGCAGAAGATCTGAGGGTTTAATGCAGGTCATATCAAACAGCAGCTCTAAGATTTTCTGACATCCTGCAGAGAAAATCAAGCAGAAACTTTCCACAAACTCACAAGTTCAATGGATGCAAGAATTGTGCAGGTGATATTAAAGGATGTCAACATGTAACTCTTGTCTCCTGCATGACTTTTCATTTTCTACTTTTGGATTCAGACAAGACAAACAACCAAATGTCTTTAAAACACAACATCTGATTAAATTGGACACCAGAAATAATTTAAACAACCTTTGTTTTAGCTTTAAATGGGATGTTATTCAAGTCTCTCACTGTTCACAAAGTAGTTATTGTTTTAAGGAACTTTATTATTTGAAACAGGAAAGAATATAAATTAATTAAATTTGCCTCTGTAAGTATATTGATCTGGTATTGGGTCAGTTCTGTAAATATGGCATAACTTGTCAATTTGAACATTATAAATACATTTTAATCTCATTAAAATGTATTTAATACATTTTATTAATGTATTAATACATGTATTTATTAATACATTTAATAAATACATTAAATACATTAAATGTATTTATTAATACATTTAATAAATACAAATGTATTTATTAAATGTATTTATTAAATACATTTAATAAATGTATTT